>PVIY010020868.1:0-43329 GCA_004026745.1 Myrmecophaga tridactyla
CATCGATATAGAAAAAGAAATAAAAAGACAACAGAAAAAGAAATAAAACGATAATAGAGAAAAAAAAGATTATACATTCCATACCCCTTACCCCTCCCTTTCATTGATCACTAGCATTTCAAACTAAATTTATTTTAACATTTGTTCCCCTTATTATTTAATTTTATTCCATATGTTCTACTCATCTGTTGACAAGGTACATAAAAGGAGCATCAGACACAAGGTTTTCACAATCACACAGTCACATTGTGAAAGCTCTATCATTATACAATCATCCTCAAGAAACATGGCTACTGGAACACAGCTCTACATTTTCAGGCAGTTCCCTCCAGCCGCTCCATTACATCTTGAATAACAAGGTGATATCGACTTAATGCATAAGAATAACCTCCAGGATAGCCTCTCGACTCTGTTTGGAATCTTTCAGCCATTGACTCTTTGTCTCCTTTCACTCTTCCCCCTTTTGGTCGAGAAGGTTTTCTCAATCTCTTGATGTTGAGTCTCACCTCATTCTAGGGGTTTTCTCAATCCCTTCATGTTGAGTCTCTGCTCATTATAGGATTTCTGTCCCACATTGCCAGGAAGGCCCATACTCCTGGGAGTCATGTCCCACGTAGACAGGGGGAGGGTGGTGAGTTTGCTTGTTGTGTTGGCTGGAGACAGAGGCCACATCTGAGCAACAAAAGAGACTCTCCTGAGGGTGACTCTTAGGCCTAATTTTAAGTAGGCTTGACCTATCCTTTGTGGGATTAAGTTTCATATGAACAAACCCCAAGACTGGGAGTTCAGCCTACAGCTTTGGTTGTCCACACTGCTTGTGAGAATATCAAGAATTCAACTTGGGGAAATTGAATTTTCCCCCGATTCATCATTCCCCAAAGGGGACTTTGCAAATACTTTTCTGCTCACTGTTCAAATCACTCTGGGATTTATCGGGGTATCACTCTGGACAAACCAACAAAATCTCATGTCCTACTCAAGGTTCCATGTACTTATTGTATTCAATTAAGCTGTCCACATAAGTTATATTAGGAAATGCACTAGTCAAAATATAAATTTTGTACCAAATAAACATTTTTTGCTTTAGTCTCACACAGAAGTTGAGATTTTAAAATATTAATTACCATCAGTTTTCAGCACTCTGCAGTAATGATATTCCTTTGTTCTTCCTCATGCAAAAACATTTTTTATATTTGTACATTTAGTCACTATCATTATACACTCTAGGCATTCCTAGATTATACCATCTCAGTCTTTATCATCTGTTTTTCTTTGTGATTTCATTTATGCCTCCAGCCCTCCTCCCTCTATCATTCTCACATTCAGCTTCATACAGTGTTTTAACATAATTGTATTACACTTAGATAGTATTGTGCTGTCCATTTCTGAGTTTTTATATTCAGTCCTGTCACACAATCTGTATCCCTTCAGATCCAATTACCCAATATCTTACCCTATTTCTATCTCCTGATGGTTTCTGTCACCAACGAAATATTCCAAGTTTGTTCACTAATGTCAGTTCATATCAGTGAGACCATACAGTATTTGTCCTTTTGTTTTTGGCCAGTCTCACTCAGCATAATGTCCTTAAGTCCATCCATGTTGTTACATACTTCATAACTTTATTCTGTCTTACAGCTGCATAATATTCCGTCGTATGTATATGCCACAGTTTGTTTAGCCACTCGTCTGTTGATGGACATTTTTGGCTCTTTCCATCTCTTGGTTATTGTAAATAATGCTGCTATAAACATTGGTGTGCAAATGTCCATTTGTGTCCTTGCCCTCATGTCCTTTGAATAGAGACAACATATAGATGGGTCCTGTTTTTTTAATCCATTCTGCCAGTCTATGTCTTTTGATTGGGGAGTTTAATCCATTAACATTTAGTGTTATTACTGCACGGGTAGTACTTTCTTCTCCTATTTTGCCTTTTGGATTTTATATGTCATCTAATTTTCCTTCCTTTTACCTTTACTCATAGTCTTCCTTTCTACACTGTTCTCCACACCTCTTTCTCCTGTCTTTTCATATCTGTCTCTCTAGTGCTCCCTTTCGTATTTCTTGCAGAGCTGGTCTCCTGGTCACAAATTCTCTCCCTGGTGTCTGAATTCCTTGAGGGAGGGATTCCATCTGAGTTGGGCTTCACCCCTCCACTGGGGAAGGCAAAGGGTCCAGACAAGCTCTCAAACAAACTTGTTTCTGTCTATGTCTGAGGCAGTTGCAGCCTGAGAAGTCCTGCTGCTGAATCCAGAGGCAGTCAAGCCTTTGTAGAAACACAGCCACAATAACCTGTTTACTTTTTTTTTTTTCTTTTTTCTGTAAGCCCTGCCCCCTTGGCTCCGGGGCAAAAATCCTCTTTGACCAGGTTCACTTGAGCTGGGGGCCTATTTTTAGTAGTCAGAACTTGTTAATTAATTCCACAATTGGCGTTTAGTTGTACTCAGCCCCTGCTGCTGGTAACGTTCCTTTCCTTTCTCCTCTGGGAAGCAGCCTGTGGGGGAGAGGTGCCGGCTGCTACGGCTTTGGGAACTCAGGGTTCGGCGGGGGGCTCGCAGCCGGTCCAGCTGGTCCAGACTGGCGTACGCTGTGTGTCCAGTCACTGATGTGGCCCGTGAGCTGTTCTGTACTGTTTCTGGTTATTTGGTAGTTTTTCTGGAGGACAAACTAAAATGCACACATTGTTAAGCCCTCATCTTGGCCCGGAAGTCCTCTCAAGTCTTTTCCACTTGTCCCTCGCCCTGGGCATGCACTGCACTTTTTAATATCACCCTATTGTCTTTTCACCTCCAGGAGATTTTCTTTCTTCTCTACCTTCTCTGGGAGTTCTGGATGGTTCTATTTGTTTTTATGCAAATAGTCCTCCCCAGTGGCTCTGATTTCCTCAGTTGTTCTCCCACATTCAGGGCTACCTTTTCATTATAGCTTTCAGTCCTGAGTCCATCCTTGCCTTACAATGGTTCAATATTCCCCTTTTCCTGTGGAGCTTTTCTGCCTCAGGTAACCTCCATGATACAGTATCCTGCCCCAGGAAATCTGATGGGGTCAGTGTTCAAAAACATTGTAGGTTCAGAGTGTACACTGCCTGCCAGCAGTTCTGCCATGGGTCATTCTTGTTTCCTGGGGGCCATTTGTATGCGTGTGCTTGCCGACCACTAGGGCCCACCTTGGGTCTCTGTGACCTTGGCTTCCAGTGCCTGAATGTGTATCTTAGTCGTTCGTCTGTGGTTCGGCGGTCAAGGACCATAATGGGAGGTGTCTGGGCAAGGATGCTGCTGCTGTGTGACTCTTACAGTGCCTGGAACTGAGTGTGGGGTAGGGACCAGACTGGCAGGTCTGAGTTGCAGATCTCCTACCTTCGTTTTTGGCAGGTTTTTTAATTCCTTCCATTCATCATGGAGCTTCTCTCCAGTCTCTGTCATCCTCTGAAGTTCCAAGTGAGTGGAATTTGCCATTTTATTTAGTTGTCTCTAAGAGGAAACTTTCTCAGGGATCTTCTCATGCTGCCATCTTGATCAGAATAGGTACATTTTTAAATAGGCACAAACTTTTCCATTGACTTTCTCCATAGTGAAATACAGAACTATGTTCTGTGTACCTTTCAGTGCCCAAGGTGTATTTGATACCATTATTTTAAATCCTACTGTTCTAGTTTGCTAGCTGCCGGAATGCAACACACCAGAGACAGATTGGCTTTTAATAAAAGGGGATTTATTTTGTTAGTTCTTCAGAGGAAAGGCAGCTAGCTTTCAACTGAGGTTCTCTCTTACGTGGGAAGGCACAGGATGGTCTCTGCTGTTCTTCTCTCCAGGCCTCTGGGTTCCAACAACTTTTCCCGGGGTGATTCCTTTCTGTATCTCCAAAGGGCTGGCTGAGCTGTGAGTGCTGAGATGACGTATGCTGAGCTGCTTGGGCTGTGCTACGTTGCGTTCTCTCATTTAAGCACCAGCCAATTAAGTCAAACATCACTCATTTCAGGAGGCATGCCTCCTAGCCAACTGCAGATGTAATCAGCAACAAATGAGGTTCACATGCCATTGGCTCATGTCCACAGCAACAGAACTAGGTGCCTTTACCTGGCCAGATTGACAACTGAATCTAACTGCCACACCTACCCAAAAAGTGCTGATCTTAAAATATCCGGAGATAGATTTCTCTTAATTTCAAATGGCACTTGCTGCTGCTTCTCTATTATGGAATGATGGCTTAGGGTGAAGCTCATTAAATTTGTAGGTGAAAGGAACCTATGGAAAGTATCAAACTTCTTAACAGTTCTTGGCCTGTTATATCACTAGAAAACTGTCACTGATAGCCATAAAAATGTATATTTTTGTCACCCTGGCTTTCTTCTCAGGGAACTGCCACTCATTCATTAACTCCCGTTGTATGCATAGCTGTGAGCTAAGAATTGTGGCAAGAAATAGATGATCCTTGTACTTAAGATACTTCCTGTCTAAATAGGGTAAAATAAGACACTCACAAATGAAAAGTTAAATAATAATAGTGTTTTAATAGTGTATTAAAATAGGTGTCATGAGTCCAGTAGCTGTCCAGTTCCAAGTGTGTAGATAATAAGTGATATTTGGGAGTGGAGTTTGGAAGAAAAGGAGCCTCTTGAACATTGCAGTGATAAGAAAAACATTTTAGAAGAGGTATAATTTGATCTGAATCTTAAAATATGATTAGGAACTATCATCTGATTTTATCTACTTTTGTGTCCCTTCCTATGTGAGCATTGAATATGATAGGGTTTTGTTGTCTGCTGCTGTTAAACTTTAAACTTCAAAGTCCATGTTTTGTTGTATACATTTTCCATTGATGAGAAGGTTTGAATCTTGAAAATCAAAGAATGTACTATTATATGGGGAGAGCAATTGTTAGCCACATGTGCCTAGAAAAATCAGAGAAAATACTAACAATTTTATTGTTTTTATTTTTAGACAGACTACTCTGATAGTTTACATTTTGTCTTTTGTTGGAATGGTTATATTTACTTTTACATTGGACCTTGGATACCTTATCATCGTGTTTATTACTGGAGGAGTGCTTGGGTATGTACCAAATGTGTTTAAGAGAATTGACAGCATGGTATAGTTCTCAAGTATCATTTTTATGATGTTTAATTTTGTAACTTCATCTAAAGGTTTTTTAATATTTTAAACTTTGAAGGATCTATTCTGTGTATATAAATGTGAAAAAGGGATAAGCTCTGCTTAATCTAAGTATCTTTATTTGGTCAGAATGATAGTTGATCTAGAGAACTAATGATACATTTTCCTCAGAAAAAAGTTAGGAATTGCTCTGCTTCCCAGTTCTTATGACCTTGGTCTGATTGATCGATAATAATATTGCCTCACTGTCAAATAACAACTTTAAAATATTCACTTATTGAATCTTTAGAATAGTCCAGAGAGGAAGAACAATTAAATCAATTTATGAAATTGTTCTTTTGATAATTCTTTCTGTAATTGTGGATTTATTTTTCTAGTTTCTTCATGACTGGTTACCTCCCCTTGGGTTTTGAATTTGCTGTTGAAATTACTTACCCTGAATCTGAAGGTACTTCATCTGGTCTTCTTAATGCTGCTGCACAGGTAAGCCCCTAATTTCTCTTGAACCTGAGCTGATTAGTTTACCCAGTATTCTGGTGGACAGTGAGTTTGATGTAGTTTTTTTCCTTTAACAGTTTCTCCTTTCAGTGAATGTTTCTAGAAGTCAAATTTTACAAATAAAATTAATTAAGAAAAGTTCTGAGAAAATCTTAATGCTTGTTTTAAAGAAACAAACTTAATAAAAATACTTTCTCTTATTTTATTTTAGATATTTGGAATTCTATTCATATTGGCTCAAGGAAAGCTCACAATAGTCTATGGTCCTTGGGCAGGGAACATTTTCCTCTGTTCTTGGATGCTTGTAGGCATCATTTTAACAGGTAAATTAGTATATTTGCACAGCAAAAGTACTTGCATAATATTATCTTTATATTTAATTTTCATGTATATTGCTTCCCAGTAACTTACTAGAACTCAGGGGAAAAAATGAAGTAAAAAACAGTATTTGTTTTTGTCTAAGGATATGAAATTTTCATTTTGCAGGTTTCAAATTCAATGCAGTTATTATGCATAGAATATAAAACCATTGTAATAAAAGTCAGTAAAGCCTGGAGTTGGGTAGACCTGGCCTCAAATTCTGATTTGCCACTTATTAGATATGTGACATTAGACAAGTTACACTAACCTCTTAAGTCCTTACTTTCCTCAATTATATAATAGATCATTAAAAACTTGCCTTATACAGAATAAAGTTATGAAGTATGTAACAACATGGATGGACCTTAAGGACATTATGCTAAGTGAGATTAGCCAGAAACAAAAGGACAAATACTGTATGGTCTCACTGATATGAACTGACATTAGTGAATAAACTTGGAGAATTTCATTGGTAACAGAGACCATCAGGAGATAGAAATAGGGTAAGATACTGGGTAATTGGAACTGAAGGGATACAAATTGTGCAACAGGACTGAATGTAAAAACTCAGAAATGGGCAGCACAATACTACCTAACTGTAGTACAATTATGTTAAAACACTGAATGAAGCTGAATATGAGAATGATAGAGGGAGGAGGGCTGGGGGCACAAATGAAATCAGAAAGAAAGATAGACGATAAAGACTGAGATTGTGTAATCTAGGAATGCCTAGAGTGTATAATAGTGATTAAATGTACAAATTTAAAAAATGTTTTTGCATGAGGAAGAACAAAGAAACGTCATTACTGCAGGGTGCTGAAAATAGATGGTAATTAATATTTAAAATTTTTAACTTATGTGTGAGACTAAAGCAAAAAATATTTTATTTGGTACAATATTTATATTTCGACTAGTGCATTTCCTAATATAACTTATGTGGACAGCTTAATTGAATACCATAAGTACATGGAACCTTGAGTAGGACATGAGATTTTGTTGTTTTGTCCAGAGTGATACCACGATAAATCCCAGAGTGATTTGAACAGTGAGCAGAAAAGTATTTGCAAAGTCCCCTTTGGGGAATGGTGAATCGGGGGAAAATTCAATTTCCCCAAGTTGAATTCTGTTTTTTCCCCAAGTTGAATTCTTGATATTCTCGCAAGCAGTGTGGACAACCAAAGCTATAGGCTGAGCCCCCAGTCTTGGGGTTTGTTCATATGAAACTTAACCCCACAAAGGATAGGTCAAGCCTACTTAAAATTAGGCCTAAGAGTCACCCTCAGGAGAGTCTCTTTTGTTTCTCAGATGTGGCCTCTGTCTCCAGCCAACACAACAAGCAAATTCACCACCCTCCCCCTGTCTCCGTGGGACATGACTCCCAGGGGTGTGGACCTTCCTGGCAGCTGTGGGACAGAAATCTTAGAATGAGCTAGACTCAGCATCAAGGGATTGAGAAAACTTCTCTACCAAAAGGGGGAAGAGTGAAATGAGACTATATAAAGTGTCAATGGCTGAGAGATTCCAAACAGAGTGGAGAGGTTATCCTGGAGGCTATTCCTGATGCATTAAATAGATATCACCTTGTTATTCAAGATGTAATGGAGAGGCTGAAGGGAACTGCCTGAAAATGTAGAGCTGTGTTCCAGCAGCCATGTTTCTTGAAGATGATTGTATAATGGCATAGCTTTCACAGTGTGACTGTGTGATTGTGAAAACCTTGTGTCTGATGCTCCTTTTATCTACCTTATCAACAGATGAGTAGAACACATGGAATGAAAATAAATAATAGGGGGAACAAATGTTAAAACAAATTTAAAGATTGAAATGCTAGTAATCAATGAAAGGGCAGGGTAAGGGGTATGGTATGTATGAATTTTTTTTCATTTTCTTTTTATTTCTTTTTCTGAATAGATGCAAATGTTCCAAGAAATGATCATGATGATGAATAGGCAATTATGTGATGATATTATGAATTAATGATTATATATGTAGAATGGAATGATCAAAAGTTAAGAATGTTTGTGTTTGGTGTTTTTTGGTATTTAAAAAAAAATTTTTTAATTAATTAAAAAACAAAACTTGCCTTATAGGATTGTTATGAAAATGAACTGTGAGGCTTCTCCTAGGATAGTGTCTGGCATGTAGGAAGTGCCTAATATATGCTAGTTGTCATTAAAATGTGGTGGTGATGACTACAGTCAAATGGTACTGAAAGTAGCAGCACGTGGAATGGTTAGCCAGTTCTTACACTTCTTAGGTATAAGCAGAAACATGGGCAGGAGTAGTGCCTAATCTCCAGAAAAAGGGAATGTAAAGAACTTTTATCCACAGTTTGTCCAGGCACATGGGCATAAAAATGTATTTGGAAGCAAGACTAATGTATTGCAGTGCTTCCAGGCCCATCTTGGGCTTCTATTATAATTTCCCTTTGTTAAATTCTTTTTGCATTCCTTTACCAACATGAGAGACCAAAAACATTGGATACTTGAAGAGAAATTATTTCTTTGATCTAGCTATAAATTAATACAAAAATGGAAGCATTGAGAAAGATGTGAATCATCTTCTTTTTATGTTTGTTGAATTCATTGTCATTCTTTTTGAAACCCCAGTATGAAATCTTACCAGTAATAAACAATTATTTGGGGTATACACTACCACTTAAGGTCACCAGCATTCATTTATTATGCTCAAAGAAAGTCTAATATACTGTATTTCCTCAAAAAAAAAAATCTCACCATGACAGAGCTTTTTTCCCCCTTTTATCTTCAGTTAGTAAAATAAACAAAACTGTAAAATATATAATACATAACTGCCTTAACTACTGACCTGTCATAATTATGTGTTGATTCTTAATTTCCAGACAAGTATCTATTTGGGTGTTATTGCACCAAAAAAGGGGACAGTTTTGTACTTCCTTTTCACATTATTTTTACAATCAGATTTATAAATGTTAATTCAAATAAATGAAATCTAGAAAATTAGGAAGTAGAAAACGATCTTTAAAATCCGTTTCAGATTGATGCCTTTAGCATGTAAAGATGTTAATTTTTCTCATATATTGAGTATTTTGCTGGTGAGAACTTGGTAGATTGTATATCCAATATTCATTTGTACACACAGAGGAAAGGGACTGGACAATTCCTGAGGTGCATTGAAGGAGGTACCTTTTCTTAATTTTTTTTCCCTAGAATTACTATGAGTTCTTTTATTGATATGGGAATTACCATATGAAAATAATGATAGCTGTTTGTGAAGGATTTTTATTTATTCTTAGCTCATTTGTGCCATGGGAACAAGTGGTTGATAATACCATTCATGTTGTTTCTAAAATTCATAACCAATATTAATAGTGAAGAAATACACATTTTTTCCTCTATTAAAAAATGAGTGGGGGGCAGTGCGACAGTGGCTCAGCAGCAGAATTCTCTCCTGCTATTCCAGAGACTCAGGTTCAATTCCCAGTGCCTGCCTATGTAAAACAATAAATAAATAAATAAAAATAGTGGATGGTGGTGATAGTGGTGATGATTAGAGCCTGTGGCAGATTCTTCAGTATTGTAGAGCTGATCTGTCAATGCCAGTCATTGCTGGGATTTAAACATAGTGTTTTAGCTCAGCATAAATATCTGTATTTCTAAAATATTGGTGTCAATAATGGAGCAGAATTATAGGGAGCAGTCTGGATTTCAAAGGAATCATTAGATTAACTTTCATCTTTTATTTCTACTTTGCTTTATGACTAATTAATTACTTAATTACCCACAAACTTTTATCTTCTTTTTGTTATTTTGTACTCTTCTTTAGATTTTGACTACCACTTTACACTAATAACTTCCAAGTTTGTATCTCTAGACCCTGACTGACCTCTTTTACGTTTTAGATCCAGATATCTAATTATATATTTGTCTCCCACCTGGATGTTCCATGGACATCTTACATTCTACAAATCCAGAACTGAATTTACCATCTTCCCACCACTCCTATTCCTTCTCTTTTTTTTTAGTTTTATTAACTGGGATCACCATACACTCATTTACCCATGTAAACAAACTCTACGTCATACAGTTTCTTCTTTTTCTCTTTTCCCTTCTTTATTTCTCATATCTGATCAATCACCAAATCTTACTGGTTCTATTCTTAAATATCTGTCCCTGTATCAGCATTCTTCACATGTTCAGGCACTTGCCTTCTCTCACTAGGACTGAAGCCTCTTGACAGGCCTTCCTGCCTCTTGTCTTGCTGCCTGTAATCATCTTGCACATGGCCGCCAGAGTAAGGGCCCTAATATGTAGGTCTGCTGGTGTCACTCCCCTTCTCAGATACAGTATAAACTCTTGTGTATATACATTGTGTATACGATTCCTCTGACGCAGACTCAGGTCCTGCCATCTCCATCTTGTACTTGATGCTCCAGTGATCCCAAACTGCTTGAAATGCCAAGATAGGCTATACCCTTTCCTGGTCCCCTTTCTTTGCATATGTTGCCTTCTGCCTAGAATGTCTTCATCTCTCCTCTCAGCTGCAGGACAAGTTGTAGCTCATTTTTCAAGTCTCAGTTCAGTGCATGTCCTCTGGGAAGTCTTCTGTGATTTCCTTTGGCTGGCAGAAACATCGTTTCTCTCATGCTTCCACTACACCTGGTACCTATTTACATTATTGCAGTTATCATACAGTATAATAATTGTTTGCATGTCAGTATTCCTCCTTTAGGGAAAAGATTGTGCTTTCCAGCTTTGCATTCTGTGTTTGCTCAGTGAATGACTTGCTAATTAAGTTAATAGCTTAGAGAAATACTATTATTTTTTCAGGCTTCAAGGACACTATTGAACAGTATAATAATGTAGGATGCTAAATTTGATAATATCTAAAAGACTTTGCATTCCTTAGAGAAAAGTATGTTTATGCATACTTTGTGCTAATTCCACCGATGCTTCTTTGTTTCAGCGTTAATCAAGTCTGATCTAAGAAGACATAATATAAACATAGGAGTTACAAATGTCGATGTTAAAGCTGTAAGTAATGAATATTTTTATGATTATACTATTGATAAAACTGCATATTAAATGTGTGAAATCAACCTATCTAATCAGTAGGCTTCTTTTTTTTCTGAGTCAGCTGTTCTAAATTTTTTTTATCTTCCGATTCTTTTACAGGTGCTAGTTGACAGTCCCACAGATCAAGAACCAAAAACCATATTGTCCAAGCAGTCAGAATCAGCAATTTGAGGTGAAAGGAAAAAATAATGTCCAAATATCATATGCTAATTGATTCAATGTAATGCTCCTTGAAGAAGTGTATGAGCAGAAAGGCTTGATTTATAGATTATGGAGAAGGGACACTTAGCTTGAAAATTTACTATGTGACTTTAAATGCACAATTACTTTTGCCTAAAATACCTTACATCATTTTAACACTCCCGTTTATCTACTGTGTCCCATTTTTAATCTTATATTCCATCTGAAAGTAAGCTTCTTGACATGTATTTTTCAAAAGTAAATGTTCTTCTTTTGTAGAAAATAGAAACTTAAGACAGCTTCCTAAAATGATAATGTGTGGGTCTTATCCTCTAAAGTCACATAGGATTATATATATTTATATATTAAAATATTCAGTGGAACCAAATATACACTATATTCCTAATTGGCTACTTTTCCACTGTGGTGACTAAATGTCCAAGTCCCCTCAGTATAATTACAACCCACCAGTGTGATGCTATTAATTCACCTAAGGATGGTTTTTGGGTTGAACTTTCAGATGATCTCTGTTTTGGTTTGCTACAGCTGCTGGAATGCAATATACTAGAAATGGAACCACTTTAAAAAGGGAATTTATTAAGTTACAAATTTACAATTCTAAGGATGTAAAAATGTCCAAACTTAGGCATCCTGGGAAAGATACCTTGACTTAAGAAAGACTGATGGGTCCACAACATCTCTGTCAGCTGGGAAGGCACATGGCTGGAGTCTGCTGGGGTCTTTGGCTTTCAGTTGCCCTGGGGGCATTTTCTTTCTGCATCTCCAAAGGTCTGGGTCTCCTATGTACCTGCTTTCTCTGTCAGCACTCCACGCATCTAAGTGTCCTCCAAAATGTTTCTCCTTTTAAAAGACTCTAGTAAACTAAGACCCACCTTGAGTAGGTGGAATCCTGTCTCCATCTAATCTAAAGGTAACACCTATAGCTGGGTATTGTCACATCTCCATGGAAGTAAACTAATCAAAAGTTTCCACCCCCACAACATTGAATCAAGATTAAAAGAAATATGACTGCTCCCACGAGACTGGATCAGAAAAAAGGACATGGCTTTTCTGGTGTACATAACAGTTTTAAACCAGCACAACTTCTAATTTATTTTTCTTGTCTTAATTTCTTTGTAATAAATACTGTCTATGGCCACATTATAGGTTTTTTTCTGTTAAAGAGAAAAAGATAACTTTTCTGTATAAATTGAACCCATGACTTTTAGAATTGTCTTCTAATTAAGTTGAGCAGCCCAGACACCGGCTGATTTATCTTGAGTTCTTTTCTGTGGTATATTCCTGTTAATGGTATTTTTTTCTATATATTTTTTCACTCCCACTTGAAATAGAATATACTTTTCTAGTAAGATAATTTCATCATAAATGTTACTGGTTTTTGTGGGTTTTGTTTTTTTTTTTTTCATGATTTTCTGTATCACACCCCTAGAAACCTAAGTGTTCCCATTTGGTGCAGACATCTTGAAACACTATTTCTAATTCTACAGTATCATTTTTAATGACCTTCTTTAAGGAATAGTATGCCCAGGTACATTCTCCATCCTTATGTTGAGGCATGGAGTATTTTCTTTACCATAGAGTGTACACAGTCAGCACACTGTTGGAACAGCCTGCTTTTTTACATGCTCAGGGTAAGGAGATTCGGGCCAAATGTAGTTCCACAGTGCCATGCCAACTATTGCATTTTGTATACAGTGGGGATTTAAGTGTCATTCGTGTCCTGACTCTCTAAGCTGATAGATAGGGAATATCTTTAGAGTAATGGCATTTGACAGTCATATTTATAGTATGTACACACACATAAAAGGCCAATCAGATATGAATACACTTGAAATGAATTAGTAATCCTGATTTTAGCAGAGTATATGCATTTATTCATATTGAAGTTATAATGATCTGTGTAATTAAATGACAATAAATTATGTAGAATCTGTTACCAGAAGAACTTAACTGGGAATCAGGAACTCTGGGTCTATGTTCTGGATGTTTTTTGCTGTCCCTGTAACTCTGGACAAGTCATTTAACCTCCCTGATGGCATTTTCCTTATCTATATGATGAATGTGTTCGATTTGATTTCAAAGACCTTTTTTGAGTCTTAACTGCTGTTTATCATGAAATAGAACCATTCATGGTATCACAGTGATTTAAGTCTAGCTAGAGAAAAATCCCCTGGGCATTGGGATGAACAACTATGATTGTTACTTTGTGGATACCACAGACATTCAAATCTCTTTTTAGCCTTTTCATTTAGTTGGCAGAATATGCCTTTGATATTTACACTAGAGGTTTTATGGCCAAAAATATATTTTAAGGTCCTCCCCCAAATAATTATGTTTTTATTTTTAAGCTGTCAGTGTTATTTAAAATAATCATGTGCATATTGAGTTCCTGAGGTTTTGTACAGATTACAGATAAAAGCTGGAAGACTGTCTTTCTGAAAAATGTGTATATGTCGTGTACATTTTCCCTTGTTGATTAAAAAAGGAGTGAAAAATGCTGTGACAAAATGCAAAAAGAATTGATAATTTTTATGTATTTCAATTTAAAGTCGTCTATGATGTGTCAAACAAGAATGTCATTTATAATTGTACTTCATATCTTTAGAAAATGGACTGCGTTCTCATAACCTGTGTAAATGTCAGTCAAATGATTTTAGGAAAGAAACTGAACTTTTTCAAAAGCTGTTGCATTAATAGCTTTTGCCTTTTGAGAATATTGGAGAAATATCTTTTAGAATATGTTTGTGTGTGACTCAGATTGTTGCAGGAAGAATGCCTTTCTGTTTTAAGTCATTTTCAAATTATAATTTTTTATCTTTATACTGTTTATCTGTATGCTTGTTCTTCAGTATTTCAAAGTTGAAATAAACTTATTTTTTTAATATTAATTTTGTCTGGTTTGTCTTTCTTTTTTTTAAGTTCTGATATTTAGGTGCATATGGGACTGGAAGGGGGGATTATAAGATTTCAAAATGGGCCAAGGAGGAAAAGAGATTGACTCTGAAATGCAAGGAAATAAAGTCCACCAGCGTCAGGACTAAGTAATGAGAACTTAATCACATTTCCTTCCTCCAGTGCCTGCCTCCTCATTGGGTAAATGTGCTGCCCAGGATTCACTGCCATGAGACATGCACACTATGCTGCAGACTTTTATCCTTTTTTCCTGCTAGAATGAGCCTTCATTGTTCCTTATATCCCATCTAGAAGTCACTTTCCCTTATAGCCTTGCTAGATAAATTTAATATAATAAAACCAATCTAAGTTTCTTCATTGACAAATAGAATATAAAAGTTCTCCTTCTGAGTATAAAGCTTGATACATTAGGCAATGCTCAAAAAGTACTCATTTAAACAATTGAAACAGAGAGCCCAGAATAAAAATGAGTGCCTTTAATCCTATATAGCTTAATCCTAGATATATCCCAGAATATATTAAGCAGATAATCAAAAAGTATTGGCAAAATTCCTTGAGGGATGGGGGAAAAAATACGGAACTATTAAACTTCACCACCAGGGAAATCTCAGATACTGTGTCAAACATTAGGGACACCCAAATCAATAGGCCATGCCCTTGATCTTGAGGTTTGTTCTTGTGAAGCTAGGTATGTAGCAGAAAAGCTTAGCCCGCCTATAGGTGTGCCTGAAAGTCACCTCTCAAGGACCTCTTGTTGCTCAGATGTGGCCTCACTTTCTGTAAGCCCAACTCAGCAAGTGAAATCATCGCCCTCCCCACCCGACCCCCACCCCCATGGGATGTGACATCCAGGGGTGAAAGTCTCCCTGGTGACATGGGAGATGACTCCCAGGAATAAATCCAGCCCTGGCACCATGGAATCAACAATTCCATCCTGACCAAAAAGAGGAAAATAAGTGTAACTAATAAAGTATCAGTGACAGAGTTCAGTACTTGTGTGACACTTGAGACCCAGTAGGAGTTCTGCAGATCTGAAAATCAACATTGCCACATACAACAACTGTTAAAGAAAATGAAAAAAGAGACCAGGCTTCAGTTAGAGAAAAGAACGAAATTGATCGGATTGGGACTAAGATAAATCAGAATACAAGGCTAAAGAGAACACTGTATTTTAGAACTTTACCTACACTTCTAAGGAAGAGAGGTTTACTTTGTCCAAAATCTAAATTTTCTTTAACACATAATCTAATTTAACCTGTCTGGATAGATGATTTAACCAATCCAAACACATAGAGCCCAGAATGGGAATGAGGGCTTGTAATTCTGCGTACTTAATATAATGCCCAGATACATCCCAGAGTATGTTGAGCAGATAATTAAAACATGTTGTCAAAGTCCCTTGAGGGATGGGAGAAACGTGGAACTATTAAACCTTACCACCAGGGAAACCCCTAATACTGTCTCAAATATTAGGGACTCCCAAGTCAATAGGCCAACCCCTTGATCTTGAGGCTTGCTCTTTTGAGGTTTATTTATGTACTAGAGAAACTAAGCCTACCTGTAGTTATGCCTGGGAGTTACTTCCAGAAAACCTCTTGTTGTCCTGTACGTGGGACAGGACATCCATGGGTGAATGTCTCCCTGGCTGTGTGGGGAATGACTCCCAGGGATGAGCCTGGCCCAGGTACTGTGGGATCAACAATGCCTTCCTGACCAAAAAGGGGAAAAGAATTGTAACAAATAAGGTATCGGTGGCTGAAAGAGTTCAAATAGAGTCAAGAGGCTATTCTGGAGGCTGCTCTTACACAAGCTTCAGCTAGATATTGCTGTTTATCATGGTTTGCTAATTGAAACCATTCCTGCCATCCTACAGAACACCTAGAGCTCTACCTGAGACTCTACAAAGGTTCCATGCACTATGATTACTTTCCAGAAACTAAAACCTCCAGATGGGTTCCTAAGCCAGATAAGCCTTGAAACCCAGAGGTGCCAGCCTCTCCAGAACATCAACTAATTCCATCTTCCTATCCCATATTATTGACACCCCTTTCCAACATGACAAAGTTAGAATGGACAAAGCCCAAATACCCCTGAAGATTGGGAGAAAAATCAGAGGAGAAAGAGTTATTAACAGAGAAGATAAGATTTAATAAATGAGTATGGCTGCTGAATATGTTGATGCTTCTTTTAGTCTCCAGTGTCTTGAAGCAGCTAGAAGGAAAAACCTAAAATTGTGGAACTATAATCCATACCAAACTCTGAAATCGATTCTATAACTGTTTCAGTGTGTTTTGAATTTTATTGGTTTTTTTTGGTATACATGTTATTTTTCACAACAAAAAAAATTATTTCGAGGTCTTCTACATTGAAGGGTTGACTCTCCCAATTTATTTATTTAGTCAATCTTTTATTTATATCAGAAAGAAAATACATTTATTTTATATTTTGGGTTATAATCCAACACTATTTTACTTTGTATTTCAAATTGTTCCAGCTGTGGCCATTGGGAACTCTTTCAGTTTGGCCCCTGTGTCCCTGTGACATACTCCCATGTCTTGCTTTTTTTTTTATTGTGAAATTTGACATATATACAAGGAAATGAAAGAAAAAACAATAATTTTCAAAGTACACTTACAGAACAGATTTCAGAGTTTGCTCTGTGTTACCATTCCACTATTTCAGATTTTTCCCTCTGGCTGCTGCAATACACTGGAGGCTAGCAGAATATAAATAAAGTGATTCAGCAGCCATACTCATTTGTTAAACCCTATGTTCTTTTTTATACCTCCTCCTCCTTTGCTCCTTCCCCAAATCTGTAGAGATCTTTTCTTAATGAAATTTCATTGATATATATTATATATTCATATACCATGTACTCATCTAAAGTGTACAATAAATGGTTCACAGTATCATCATATAGCTGTGCATTTTGCTTTGTTTTTTAGTATTTCCTGACTTTCTGTCACTACGAGATGCTCCAGGCTCATCTTGTAAACTTCATCCCCCAGTCCTAGAATCCGCCACTCCTCCAAGGAGCCCTGGTTCCTTTTACCGGAGATTGATATTAGAAATTAAGATCTGGGTGCTAAGTGTGCTTGCTGCTAGTGGAATATTGTTGCTTTTGGCCTTTCAGCTGGGAGAGTAAAGAAATGTTTGTGTCCATACTAAGCCTTGCAAATGCACCCATCTATAAATATTTCTATATGTAACCATCTGAATCTACGTGAGTTCATATTGATGTCTCCAACTCTAATCACTACACATGGCTCATTGTAGCCTCCTCCCCTGGCTTATCTCTAAGCACCTCCTCAGCAGTGAGAAACCGGTTCCCACCATCCACATTCCTTAATTGTTTAATTCCATTATACATGTATAGCAGTACCAGAATCGTTAACCTGTACCTCCACGAGGAACAACCTTATCAATTAGAGTACAGGGCTTATGTACAGTTTCTTTCGCCTTTAACTTTGGACTCTACTCCAAAGTTACTTAGGTCAAGCACCTTTCTCCTCCACCGTCTTCAATGAAGTTGCTTCAAGCATTTATAATACACTTAGATTATTTTGTCACATTCTCCATTTCGTTCTGGAGCCCCTTACATCCCAAATGATTTTTTTTAATTTGCATATATTAAGGCTTACTCTTTATGCTATAAAGTTACATAGGTTTGACAAATGCATTGTCACACCCAATTACAGTTTCATAAAGAATGGTTTCACTGCCCTAAAAACTTCCCTGTGCTTCCCCTATCCAGGCTGACCCCACTCCACTCCTCACTCCACCTGGCAACCAATGATCTTTTTACCATCGCTACAGTTTTGGTGTTTTCAAAATGTCTAAGATGGGAATCATGTGGTAAGAAATCTTTTCAGACTGGCTCCTTTCACTCAGCAGTATGCATTCAAGCATCATCATGTATTTTCATGACTTGCTTTGTAAAAAGAATAATATTTTATTTTGGTAACATAAAATCAGCCATTTTAACCATTTTTAAGTGTACAATTCAGTGGCATTAACTACATCTGCAATGTTGTGTTTCCATCACCACCATCTATTACCGAAACTTTTTCATCACCCAAAACAGAAACTGTACTTATTAAGCAATAACTCCCCATTCTCCCTTCCCAAGCCCTCAGTAACCTCTCAACTAAATATCTCATATAAGTGGAATCATGTAATATTTATCCTTTTGTGTCTGGCTTATTTCACTTGGCATAATACTTTCAAGGTTCATCTAAGTTGTAGGATGTATCAGAATTTCATTCCTCTTTATGGCTGAATAATATTCCATTGTATTGATGTACCAGTTTGTTTATCCATTCACTTATTGAAGAACATCTTGATTGTTTACAGTTTTTACAATTATGAATAAAGACATTATAAACCTACTATACATTTTAGAGATAATTTTTTTGTAGAGTAACATACAATTAAAATGTAGTACAAACATCTATGCTATGCTAAAAATGTCAATGTCATGAAAGACAAAGAAAGACTGAAGACTTGTTCCAGATTAAAGAATAGAGAGACGTGACAATCTAATCTGTGATTCTGGCCTGGATCATGTACTAGAGCAAAAAATCCTATATATAAATGACATTTTTGGGACAACTGACAAAATTGATACATGGGCTGTAGGTTAGATAAAAGAATTAAATCAATGTTAAATTTCCTGAATTTCATAGGTGCTTATGTGAAAGAATATCCTTGCTTTTAGAAAGTACACTCTTAAATATATAGGGACAAAGGGGCATATATCATATATACCACCTATTCTTAAATTATACAGAATAAATAAGTAATAATATATATATATTCTTTGTACTATTTTTGCGACTTTTCCATAAGTTTGAAATTATTCCAAAATAGACTGTTTAAAAATAAAATTAGATACCGTTTTAGTTTACTAAAGCTGCTGGGATGCAATATACCAGAAATGGAATGACTTTTTAAAAAGGGAATTTATTAAGTTGCAAGTTTACAGTTCTAAGGCCATAGAAATGTACAGACTAAGGCATCCAGAGAAAGTTACCTTAACAAAGGGCCGATGAAGTTTGGGGTTCCTCTTTCAGCGGGGAAGGCACATGGTGACGTCTGCTAGCTTTCTTTCCTCATTTCATAAGCTTCCCCAGGGGCATTTTCTTTCTGCATCTCCAAAGGTCTCACATCCCCATGGAAATCATCTAACCAAAATTTACCACCCACAATTGGAAACAATAAAAAGATTTCACCTACCAATACTGAATGAGGATTAAAGAATATGGCTTTTCTGGGGCATGTGACAGTTTCAAACTGGCACAGATATGTAGAAAAAAAAATAGAATTATGCTTTACTTTTGTCCAGCCTGATACTCTGTGGATAAACACTGGTTTGCACCAGCACAGCTGTACTGGTAGTTCAAATATTTAAAAACTGATTGGAGGGTGCACGGGTGGTTCAGTCGTAGAATGCTTGTCTTCCATGTGGGAGACCCAGGTTCAACTCCCAGATTATGCATCTCCCCCCCCCAAAAAAAAACACTGATTGACATATTGGTTGGCAAATCACAGCAACTCTGAGCTCCTCCCACTAGATGTCCCTGATACCCAGTCACCAGGTCCTCCTTCTGGACCCCCAGACCTCCTGAGATCCAGCAACTAAAAGGTAGCACCGCCAGGCCATTCAGTTCTTGTTGATAGATGCTGGACCATTTGTTAAATATTTTGAATACTACCTCTGTCTTTTGTGCATAAAATATTCCATTGCATTTATAGTATAGCTCTTTTAAAAGGTGTTAAGAACATCAAATTACTTCTTGACTCTGGCCCTGCAGGGGTTGGCAACATATGTGGTCCGTATATCACCTCAGTTGTCATTATTTTTCAAACTTGATTGCAGTTTGGTTTTCTGATTTTTCCTAAGCCTTTTCTTTGGACTTTTTCCTAATCCAGAATTGTTTAAGTTATTTCTATCTTTATTGAAAGTGATAAAACTTCATTTCTGTGAATTGTTGCAACCCTACTACTACTCATCTCTATTCTCAAACTCAGTCAGAGTTCATGGTGAGGTACTGAAATGTTCATTTGTCTGTTCATTCATTTATTCGTTCATTCAATTATTGAGAACCCTATGTGGGTATTAGTGCATGTATGGGGTGTCTTGCCCAGAAACACTTTTCAAATGATGTAAAAGTACTTAATGAGCTCTCCAGTTTACCAGGTCAAAATCATTGGTCTTCATTTGTTTGGCAGTCACAAGCAATATAAAGAATACAGAGCCTGGTGAGGAAGACAGATATGTAAGCAAATCAACTACAATAAACCAATAAATTTTATTATAGATGTGTGAGCAAAGTGCTGCTAGAAGAAACACACAGGAAGAGGGAATTAACTCAGCCTGGGGAGTCTTCCTGGTGGAGGTAGCCTTTGGACTGGGTCATGAAGGAAGAGTGAGAGAGGTTTGTGTTCTAGGGTGGGGCTCAACATATTGAACTGACTGCTGACAATTCTAAATCTAGGACAGAGCATCAGGTTCACTGTGAGAATAAAGGGTGTAAAGCTTACTGACCTGGGGGCGGCTGCCGTGGCTCAGCAGGCAGAGCTCCGACCTGCCGTGCTGGAGGTCTGGAGTTTGATCCCTGGTGCCTCCTGCCCATATGCAAATTAAAAAAAAAAAAAGTTTACTGACCTGTAAATAGGTGCTATTTACAAATGGCTTCACATCCATGGACCAGGAGTTGGTACTTGAATATGCCTTTTGTGGGGGGCGTATTCAATCCCCAACACTATATAACATAACATGGTGAAGGGTTCCTGCGGTTAGGACATCGACATCTTTGGGGCCTCGAGTTTGGAATTCTAGCCTCAAAACTATGAGTCAATACATTCCCATTGTTTAAGCCAACCTGCTGTCTGGTATTTGTTTTAGCCTCTGGGAAACTAATGCAAATGGCAAGGGAGAAGTATGAATTTAAGGGTAATTGCAAGGATCCATAAACAGGGAAGAGAGAGACAGAAGAATCAGAATCAGAGAGATGATATTATGAGAAAGACTCCACTGGCCATTGTTAGCTTTGAAGAGGGAAGGAGGCCAAGAGCCAAGAAATACAGGTGACCTCTAGAAGCTGGAAAAGAAAGAAAATGGATTCTCCCATAGATCCTCCAAGGAAAAAAATGTAGCCCTGCTGACCCTTTGATTTTAGCCCATTGAGACCCATTCCAGAAATTCCAACCTCCAAAACTGTAAGATAGTACATTGCATTGTTTTTAAGCCCCTAAATTTAGTGACAATCATTATAGCAGCAATAAGAAATTAATATAATGCTAAGTCTACATGGAGGAGGAGGGGGGTGATGAGACCAACCAAGGGGACAGATAAGGAAATGTGAAAGGACAGGGAAGCAGAACCTTGCTGAGAATGACTCTGGCACATATGCCTCCACTTCTTCACCTCAAGCATGGCATCTGGACACTCTACATTCAGGCAACAAGTGGAAGAAATAAGTGTGTCTGGTTATCTGAGTGAGTCTATACCAGGGGTTGGCAAACTACAGCCTATGGCCTGCTTTTGTACAGCTGTTGAGCTAAAAATACTTTTTATATTTTTAAAGGGTTAGAAAAAATAAATATGTGACAGAGACTGCAAATGGTACATTAAATCTAAAATCTGGTCCTGGTCTATACTCATAGTGGAACCCATACATTTGGAAATTAATCCATTGGGTTGGTTATTACTTGTTTCAACTCTCACCTTGGAACCTCAGAAGAGTCCTTCTGTGGAATAGCAGCAATATGCAAGATGAATGGACTGGAAGGGGAAAGACCCAAGATAGAGCTACAGGTCAGGGAACAGATGATGAGAGGCAAGACCGAGTATGTGGCAATAGGTAATGAGAAGGAGAAAGACTTCCTGAAGTAGGATTGAGAAAGAGAAACGTGGCCATCACCCTTACCAGCTCTTTCCCTCAAACCCCCCGTTCCCCCAACTCCATTCTCTGTATTTCTAGTTGGCTTCTTGGTAAAGTAACTCAATCACAAGGAGACCTTGGGCAAGTGGATGGATACATAGGCTGATCACTTCAAGGAGGATGGCATCCCCACTGACTACGGAGACACGGTATATATTTTAAAAATATTTTTATTAAGAAATCCTCACACACATACATTCCATACATGGTGTATAATCAATGGCTCACAATATCATCACATAGTTGGGTGTTTATCACCATGACCATTTTTTCGAACATTTGCATTACTCCAGAAAAGTAAATAAAAAGAAAAAAGAAAAAACTCATATATACCATACCCCTTACCCCTCCTCTCATTGACCACTAGTATTTCCATCTACCCAATTTATATTATCCTTTGTCCCCCTGTGCTGGCTTGAATTTCTTGTGGACCCCAGAGAAGCCATGTCCTTTAATCCTCATTCAATATTGCTGGGGGGGGGGGGTTTGTTGTTCCCATGGAGATGTGACCCACCCAATTGTGAGTGGTAACTTTTCATTAGATGAGTTCCATGGAAATGTGTCTTCACCCACTCAAGGTAAGGTTGTTTACTGGAGCCCATTAAGAGGGAACCATTTTGGAAAAAGACCTTTGGAGATGAAGAAGGAAAACACCCCCAGGGAAGCTTTATGAAACAAGAAGCCTGGAAAGAAAGCTAGTAGATGACGCCGTGTTCACCATGTGCTTTTCCAGGTAAGAGAGAAATCCTGAACGTCACTGGACTTCTTGAACCAAAGTATCTTTCCCTGGATGCCTTAGATTGGACAATTCTATAGCCTTGATTTAATTTGGACATTTTCACAGCTTAGAACTATATGTGCAGCTTAATAAATTCCCCTTTTAAAAAGCCATTCTGTTGCTGGTATATTGCATTCCAGCAGTTTGAAAACTATTGTTTTTTTTTTTATCCATATATTTTTACTCTTCTTTAGAGATACAATATTAAGAAAAACAACTGAACACAGAAGAGCTTGATGTAAACTTATATTGATCCTAAAATCAAAAAGTTTCCCTAAGGAGATTTTTCTGAATCTTTTATGGAATTTAGGTTCAAGTAGGGTTGCCAGATAAAACACAAGATGCCCAATTAAATTTGAATTTCAGATAATCAATGAATTTTTTTTTTAGTATAAGTAGGTCCCAAATATGCATATAATTTTCCATTCAGATTAGTGACATGTTGGGTTTCTGTTTAATCTGTTATATGTAGTCACATGCATTTTTCTCTTCGTTTCTATTAGTTCAAGCCTGTAATGGTCAGGTTCATGTGTCAACTTGATCAGCTGGTGGTGCCCAGTTGTCTGGTCCAGCAAGCACTGGCCTATCTGTTGCTATGAGGACATTTGATGGACTTGAATCATGAGGATGTTGGTTGCATCCATAGCTGGTTACAACTGTAGGAGCTAATGGGACTGTCTTCTGCAATGAGTGATACTTAATCCAGTCATCCAAAATCTTTAAAGGAGAATTCAGAAGAAATAATCTCTCTTTCTGCTTTAGCCAGTGTGGTAGTTAGATTCAGGTGTCAACTTGGCCAGGTGAAGATGCCTAGTTCTATTCCTGTGGACCTGAGCCAATGGCATGTGAACCTCATCTGTTGCTGATTACATCTGCAGTCGGCTAGGGAAGCCGTGCCTGCTGCAATGAATGATGTTTGATTTAATTGGCTGGTGCTTAAATGAGAGAGCTCAGTGTAGCACAGCCCAAGCAGCTCCGAATACCTCATCTCAGCACTTGCAGCTCAGCCTAGGCCTTTGGAGATGCAGAAAGGAATCACCTGGGGAAAGTTGTTGGCACCCAGAGGTCTGGAGAGAAGGCCAGCAGAGATCGCCCTGTGCCTTCCCATGTAAGAAAGAAACTCAGTTGAAAATTAGCTGCCTTTCCTCTGAAGAACTATATATTAACTAAATAAATCCCCTTTTATTGAAAGCCAATCTGTCTCTGGCATGTTGCATTCCAGCAGCTAGCAAACTAGAACAGCCAGCCAGCCTCTCCCATGGAATTTGTTGAGGACCTTCATTGAAGTTACCAGCTCACAGCCTGCCCTACAGATTTTGGACTCTTACGCCCCCATGGCTGTGTGAGACACTTTTATAAATCTCATTTTTATAGATATCTCCTGTTGGTTCTGTTTCTCTAGAGAACCGTGGCTAATACAAAGCTCATGGTGACATAGTAAGTGTTAAGAGAACAAACTTGAGCAGAAACCAGAACTTGATTTCTCATTGGAACCTCTAGATTATGGTAGATAAATACTGCCTGAGCACACCTTGCATTCTTAGGAAAGCATTCGATTCGTCCAGGGACTGAAATGACCCCAAACTCCCTGAGATCGACTGATGTGTTCAGTTTTCACAATGCCTCATGATGCACAAACATAGGACTGGAATACAAATAATAGTGATTTCTTTTTCGGTGAAAGGCCTGAATCCTTCAAAACATATTTTGACCCAAGACAAGTAAGTGCTGGATCAGGCAGGCTAAGCTGGGCTTCATCGATGGAGAGAGCCTCCCTCCCATTCCACAAGCAGGAGTTTAACATTTAAAAAGATGTCTCTGCTCATTTGTTGCTCAGATGTCTTCTCTCTCTAAGCCAAGTCGGCAGCAGAACTCACTGCCTTCCCTCCTACGTGGGACATGACTCCCTGGCAGTGTGGGACAGAAATCCCGGGATAAGCCGGTACCCATCTTCAAGTAATTGAGAAAGACTTCTTGGCCAAACAGGGGAAAGAAAGAAATGAGACTAAATAAAGTGTCAGTGGCTGAGAAATTTCAAAGAGAGTCGAGAGGTTATCCTGGAGGTTATTCTTATGCATTATATAGATTTCCCTTTTAAGTTTATGGTGTCTTGGAGTAGCTGGAGGGAAGTGCCTGAAACTGTTGAGCTGTGTTCCAGTAGCGTTGACTCTTGAAGACGCTTCTATAAAGATGTAACTTTTACAATATAACTGTCTAATCGTGAAAACCTTGTCTCTGATGCTCCTTTTATCCAGGGGATGGACAGATGAGTAAAAAAAATATATATGGATAAATAAATAAATAACAGGAGGGACAAAGGGTAAAATAAATTGGGTAGATGGAAATACTAGTGGTCAATGAGAGAGAGGGATAAGGTGTATGGTATGTATGAGTTCTTTCCTTTTTATTTCTTTTTCTGGAGTGATGCAAATGTTCTTAAAAAATCCTCATGGGAATGAATACACACCTAGGTGATGATACTGTGAACCACCGATTGTACACCATGTATGGAATGTTTGTGTGTGAAGATTTCTCAGTGAAGATATTAAAAAAAAAAAAGATGTCTCTGGAAAGGTGGCACATCGGCATGGATTCATCCACGACACCCCCGTGTACTGCTCCGTACCCTGGTCATAGGGCAGTTGCTTTGTGTGGTCTTAGGTTATATTATATACGGGCTTATCTTATTGCTCATCTGCCCTGGGAGCTCTTTGAAAGTTTCCATCATGGTATATTGGATAAAAACGTCTCTTTTGGGGAGTTTAGAGTCTTGCATTCAAAACCTGACTGTCTTTGGTCCTGGGAAAGTAATTTAAACTCTCTGAATTCCTGTTTCTCTGTTTATTAAACAGTATAATATCTCCTACCTTGCAGATTCGTGTGAGTTCAATTTAAGCAGAAGGCGCACAGCAGGTCCTCAGCAAATCAGATCCAGTGTGAGTCCCCTTGTGAGAAGCAGTGTGAATATGGATTTACTGCTGATCACTGAGCAATACTGAGCTGATTTGGGAGAACACAGGGATAAAGCGTTGGGACTTGGCATTATTTATAGCAGTTGCCATTAAAATCGTTACCGTCCAAAGTATTTACCTACTTCCACGGGTGCTGGCGCTCAGTTCTGGGCATTATGAAAGAAAATGTAAAATGACTTCAAAAGAGATGGTGAGATCTGGGAAGGGAGACAAGGGACCCCGGCACAAAAAGAACAAAACGATGGGTTCTTGTGAGTAGAAGAAACAATGGGTACTATGATTATTGCACAACTCACAACAAAGGAGTTTAAAGGATAAGTTACCAAAGAAGCTACCCACGGTTCCTGTATTTACACACAACTCTTCATTTTCCCATGTTCTCTTTTAGTTCCCAGGTGTGGATAGTTTTATATGGATAAAAAACAATTCATGTTTTCTCATGGCCTTGATAACTGTTATTTAAAATAACCACATAATATTCCAATAAGACTTATATGCTATAACCCACTTAATCGTTCCCTTCTCGAGGTTGTTCATTCGTTTACTCATTTGGCATTTATAGGGCATACGATTTTGTATGCCCTAAATAAAGTTTCAGTGGCTGAGAGATTTCAAAGAGAGTGGAGAGGTTATCCTGGAGGTTATTCTTATACATTATGTAAATATCCCTTTTAAGTTTATGGTGTCTTGGAGTAGCTGGAGGGAAGTATTTCCTAGGAGCTGGAAATACAAAACCGTGTCCCTCTCTCAAAATGCTCAAAGGTAAGGACACAAATAATTATGGTCCACGGTACTTCATCAGAGATTGTATTTTTGTAAATGAAATGGAAGCCCTGGGGAGGCAGTATCCCTCTTGCCTGACAGGCTCTTGTAGTTGAAATCAGGCAAGGCATTTTCCTCTTTTCAACAAAGAATTGTGATGCTTGGGAGAACCCTCTTTCATTGTTTTATGCACCTTAATTCTCTGCTCAATCAAAACTCACCCATATGTCCTGGTCTGTCCAAATCTTCTCTCAGCTCCTTCCACCCATTGCGATTTGAGGGAGAGGTAAGTGCAGAAGTGTCACGCCAGTTGTATTTGCATTTCAAATTGGGCCAGGTTAAACGGATAAAATGCAGAAAGACAAGACTGGGAGAGGCTTTGGACCTCTTTGTGTGCCTGGAATCACTTTGCTTTATGCCGGTGCCTCTGCGGGCTACTCGCAAACCTGGCTTTTCTTCCACACTGTAAAGCCTGGCTGTGTTAGACCCATACCTGACCCAACTTGGAGAAAACAAATTAGCACTATTTGCACTACAAAAATGGGGAAAGCACCCCCTCTACTGGTCATTTTGTAAACTTTTTCATACTCTGCTAAAAGTTTACAGATGGCTCTGAGGGGTGTTGGGTGTATTTTGAGGATGGAAGTCAAGGACATGCCAGCTCACTGCAGTCGGCTTTCCAGATCATAAGGAGTTACTTGCCTCAAACATACACACATTTATATACACAAATATCTGGGCAGTACAGAGTGGGCAGTGGGAAACATTAGCCATCGACAGAATTCTAGAAACACTTCTAACTCAGTAATGGAACGCTTGGTGTGGGAAGCAGACCAATGAACGGCTTCAATGGAGGTAGAAGCTGTGTCCTGTCTGTGAAATGGGAAAGACTGAGGCGTTTCTTCGCTGGAGGCAGCTCCTTTGGGGAAATCCTTTTCTCTCTCCCTCTGGCCCTTTGGGTCCCAAATGGCTGCTGCTGCTCTGCATGGAGACCCCTGGATGTGACCTCCAGGCCCCAATCCTGCCTCCCACCCCAGGGACGGTGGCTTGCTGTCAGGGCAGAGCTTAACTCAGAAGATGTCAAAGTTGAGCGTGCCTCATGAATCACCCAAAGAACTCACGACTCTCTGTGTTGATACCTACAGAACTGAATTGTGTTCCATAGTTTAAAACTGAAATTTTCATAAAGGCAGAGGGACTGGTTTGCACTTGTTCTAAACTATTTCACATAAATCCCGAAAAGTGCATCTTTAAAAGAATTTGGAACAGTGAGGAGAGTCAAATCTGTGTTTGCTTTTTTTTAAAAGCATGTAATTATGTTTTTTTTAATTGGGAAATGCAGTATTGAAAGATAAAACGAATCGTTTTTAATTCCATGATTGTGTCCAACACCAAGAGTCAAGAAAGGAAACACTGCGGGAGTATGAGATGCTTTCCTCATCCTCGTCCCTCCTTGCCCCATTGTGTTAACCATTTTCTTGCTTTTCTTTGTAGTTTGACCACTTGTACACATATCACTAAACAACCTAGTGAAGTTTTGCCTCCTTTTGAACTTTATTTAAATGATTCACATTGCTTGCACTGTTTTGTCTTTCTCCATATTATGTTGCCCATATTCACGCACTTAGCGGCTGGAGTTCAGCCATTCTCATTGCTGGATAATATTTCATTGCATTAATGTACCCCCATGTATTCGTTTTTATTGTTGCTGCATATTTAGTTTGTATGCAGTTCTGGGGTATTATAAATATGACTGTCATGAACACACACGCGCGCGCACAGCGCCCGGCCCCACCCCGGGAGGCCCTGTAAGTCCCGCTGCGGGGACCACAGGTGGAAACCCCCGCCCCGCATGCTGCTTGCCCAGAACCCACCTCCCCGCATGCTGCCACCGGCCCTGCTTGCCCAGCAGGCCAGGCACGCGCTGCCTCTTGGCAGTGGCCCTACCTGGGCTCAGCATCCCCTCGGCGCGGCTGCACCCCGCGGCTCCCCCAGAAACGCCGGCCACGCTTCCTGCGGCCCGACTGCAAGCATGATCTGGTTGTGCTTTGGGGCGGCTTCCATATTTCCCCTGTAAAGGGGAGCACTGTACAGGTTTGGTTTCACCGGCGCCCCAGCGCGGCCAGCCCCGCGGGCACCCCCGCAGCTCCCCGGGAGCAGCGCGCAGATGGTGCGGCCCGGCTGCCTCCCGGCTGCGGAGACACCGCCCCCGGGCGTCTGCTTCTGTGGGTGAAACAAACTCCAGCCACCCCCGGGGAGCTCTGGGGAGGGCTGAGGCTGGTTCCTAGGGAGTGTCTGGCTAACTGCCTGCCTGCTCAGCACTCTCTCCTATCAGGTGTTTATCTTCTCAGGGCTGGATGAGAAAATGGAAACAGTGTGGATTTGAGGAAGAAGCAGAGGGCTCTAGGAACTCTAGAAAAGCAGCTCGTCTCTGATGAGGCAGCAGTAACACCCCCTCCTGCAGCCCCTGGACTGTCACTAAACAGGAGAGCAGGCAACATCTTCACCTGCTTTGGAGAAGAGGTAGCAAAGGGGAGAAGAGGCTCCGCCCTCCAAACTGGGCAGGAAACCTACTTCTTTCACAGGGGAAACTTTAGGCTTGACCCTAGAGCCCTCTTTCTAAAAGATTAGTGGAGAGAAAGAGAGACGCTACTAGTATTGATTTTTATGCTCCAGAAATCACCCCTGAGGGTGTCTTCCTGACAACGTGGGACAGGACTCCAGGAATGAGCCTGGCCCTGGCACTTTGGGATCAGCAATGCCTTCCTCACCGAAAGGGGGAAAAATGTAACAAAATAAGGTATCAGTGGCTGAGCGAGTTCAAATAGAGTCAAGAGGTCATTCTGGAGGCTACTCTTATGCAAGCTTCACTTCGATATTGCAACTTACCATGGTTTGCCAACCCCCTAGCAAAACCACTTCCATGACCGCTAAAGAACCCTGAGGGCTCTAACTGAGATGCTACAAAAGTTTCATGCACTAAATTTACTTTCCAGAAATCAATAACCTCCACAGGGTTCCTAGGCCAGATAAAGTCCCGAAACCCAGAGGGCCCAGCCTCTCCAAGAGCATCAGTCAGGTCCATCCCCCTCTCCTATATTGTAGACACCCCCTTTCAACATGAAACAGCTATAATGGGCATAGCCCAAATATCCCTAAAGATTGGGAGAAGGACCAAAGGAGAAGGAGGAGTTATGAGAGAGAAAACAGGATTTAACAAGTGAATATGACTGATGAATCATCATATTGATTTTTCTTTTAGTCTCCAGTGTTTTGGAGTAGCCAGAAGGAAAAACCTGAAATTGTAGAATGGTAACCCATACTAAACTTTGAAATCTGTTCTGTAACTATTGTTAAAATGTACTTTGAAAATCACTGCCTTTTGTGTGTGTGTATATATACTACACTTCACAATTAAAAAAAGAAATCACCACTGACTCTACTTGCCTGCATTACCCTTCTAAAACTATCAGGTAGGGGTTCACCAAACCCTTTCTTGGCTTATGGTTTTTTGGGTTTTTTTTTTGTATTATTTATAAGAATAGTAAGGTGTATGATATGGACTTCTTTTTCTTTAAATTCTCTCTTAATTTTCAAGATCTGCTCAGGGTTTCCACCCACAGTTTTACTATGAAATTTGTTTGTTTATTCATTCAACAAACTTTTAAACAGTACTTTGGGCCAGTACTGAGGTTGCAGCGACACGCAAGACTGGCTCTCAGCAATCACTGTCTGGTGAAGGCAGGCAGGTAGAGAATCTGAGCGGTGAGAAAGTGCTAAGGAGAGGTCTTTGTAGGGTGCTGCTGTGCAGTAGGAAGGATTCACCCCACGGTGTGGGTGTGGTGGGAAGGGGGTGGAGGAGGGAAGGCTGCACTGCAGAGCTGGTGTCTGCGGCGAATGACAGGAGCATCCTGTCATCACCCCCTTGTGTGACCTCCTCTAAGTTTGCTCAGTCTTTTACCACACAGATGGGAGTTTTGGCCCTTAGCAAAAGCTCCAAATGCATTTAAAATCTGAACCCCCCCCGCCCCGAGTCCTTTTTAAATGTTTTCTGTTAAATCCTGGTTAGGTAGTACTCCTCTTTGGCAAGGCCTTTTCTGTGCATTGACTCTTTGGAAAGGACATACTGCTGGTGTGTTTTGTGCATGTCTGTTACTTCATCAACCACCAGGGGCAGGCAGGCTCTTTACAAATAGGAAAGATTCTCAGGATTTGAATGGTTTTGTGGGAAGTCTGTCCTGGGGCAGGGGACCAGATCCCATGAAAACCCCTTTCTAAAACTCAAATTTAGTAAAGATAACAATAACCAGGGGTGCTTGTGATTAATAAGAAAATAAAGATACAAACCCACCCTATAAATTGATGACTTAGCCCTGGAATTTTATCTTTAACCAGCATCCCATGTGCTCTTGCAGCAATTGGACAATGGCCACCTTTTGAGGAATACTGATCCATCACAATGAAGCACTTGAGCCTTTGAAACTCTTACCACCTATTTGGAGAACTGCTGTGTTTGGAAACAAAGTTCTGGGAAGCTTGGAAGATCTGAGCAAGTCACTGGCTTAGGAAGGAGCCTCCAGACAACACAACAGGAGCCACCGTCCAGGGCTGGGGAAGCTAGTCATTGGAGACGCTTCTGCTGAAGGGTTAATAAGCAACACAGCTGGTCCACTGAAGAGCAATGCTGGTGTAAGCTACTGACTAAAGGGTCAGTGTTTTGCAGAAGTATAAACTCAGGCTGGGCCTTGTCAAAAATTGCATGGTTAAAAAGAGATGGCATAGGGCGGGCCACAGTGGCTCAGTAGGCAGAGTTCTCGCCTGCCACGCTGGAGACCCAGGTTCGATTCCCAGGGCTGCCTATACAAAAAAAAAAGGATGACATAAAAGGGAAATGTTAAATTAAACATATGGTAATGAATAAAAATAAAAATCATGGAACTAGACGACACAAGCAGTGAACCCTAAGTTAAACCATGGACTATAGTTAATAGTACGATTATAAAAACATGGTATCAGCAATTGTAACAAATGTTCCACGTCATTGCAAGTTGTTAACAACAGAGAGGCATGTGGGAAACCTATTTTTTATGCATGATTGTTCTGAGAACACACAACTTCTGTATATCTATCTATATGTGTGATGAACTCGAGGCTTCCCCATGCTGCCTCCCTAGGGAAGGGCGAGTCAGCACCAGCTTGAGGAGGGCGTGGCTGGCGACAGCTCCAGCCTCGAGCTGGCGACAGCTCCAGCCTCGAGCGAGCGTGCAACGTGCAATGTGAACAAGCAGGAGCCAGCCCGTCCCCGGGGCCCAGAGGGCCGTCTCCAAGGAGGAATCAGCGCTGACTGTCGACCTTGAGGAGGGTAGGGGCCGGCCGTCTTGCACCTGGCGTATGCCTGCAGCTGACACATTTGCCCACCGACAGCCCAGGTGTGACAGGCTGGAGTGCTTCATGGCACTGGTTCCTGCGCAGACCTTTAAGAAAGAGTCTCCCAAAGCCACCCCTCGTGCCCACAGGGCAGTCCCCTTTCTCTGCCCACCCATCCTAGGGGCCTTGCAGGGAAGATCTGGGTCAGTGCCAGAAGCAGGTATATAGAGGTGGACGCTCTGGGCCTCTAATTGCAGTGAGGATGAGGATGATGATAGTGAGGCACACTGGAGATGCTCAAATTGGGGGACCCTTGGGATTTTTTGACAAGGCAGGGAGAGTCCCGAGAACCAACCCCCCCATGCCCAAGTCTGACACCCAGCCAGAACCTCGGAGTTCACATGTTAGGCTCTTTGATGATAATTGTCTGTGAATGGAGTTAAAGGCATAAACCCATTAATGCTTTTTCTCATGTATATTTTAATGAATATTATGCAGCTTCGTGTCTACAGCAGAAAATGTACTTTAAAAAACGAGCTCAGTTTTGAGTGGGGTGGTGTGGCCCTCTGGGGGGGACCCAGGAGAACAGAGGGGCACCTGGGACCCCTCTCCCGGGCTGAGCTGGACTTGGCACCTATGGTCTCTGGGGTCTGAGCAGGCACTTTGCTGCCCCCTCCTGCTCCCACACTCACAGGCCCTATCTGCTCCCTCGCTGGTAGAAATGGGCACTCCCTGGACGCTGGTCTTGTCCTGAGATGCGGTAGCTCTCCCTCAGCTCTGGGGTCGCGGACAATGTAGATAAAATAAACTTGATTAACTGGTTCTTAGAGTTGGCTGGAACATTCCCCCCTTGTCAGAGATGCTTTTGAGCCACAACGAAGGACCTGGGGGGCAGATGGTGGGGCAGGTAGGCAAGAAGCCTCTCTTACTGTTGAATCCCAGGGGTCTCTGTGTGTGAGGAACTGCCTGGCGTGGTGGCCAGTCAGGGGGGCCCTGAGGTGGAGAAGCAGAGAGAACATGGGCTTTGGTGTTAGATCGCAGACGAATTTTCACCTTACCTCTTATTAGCTGTGTGACTTTGCGCAGGTGACTAACCTCTCTGAACTGAATTTTACTGTTTGCACATTGGGAATTGGGTATATGAGCAGAAAGGATTAAACAGGACAGTGACTGAGATGAGCATCCAACAAGCACTGGTCCTCATTCCTTTCTCGCTCCTCCCCCCATGCCCGAAGTCTGAGTCTCAGTACACAGTACTGCCAGACAGCGGGAATGGACAGTCTTCACCCCATGAGGAACCCACAACTACCAGCTCCCACTCCTGGAGCTCCGAGCTTCCTTCCACCGGGTCTGAGGGCAGAGGACAAAGGGGAAACTCAAGTGGCCTTTGTCTCTGCATAGTCCTCCTCCTTGAGTTCAGGCTGAAGGGGGCAGCACCCTCAGGAATCATCTGATTTTATCTCCCCACCCCCCATTCCCAGGGATCCCAAACAGAGACCCAGGGAGAGCAACAGTAGATGAGCGCTCCGGCCTCAGTGCCCCAGTTAAAGATCCCAGCTCGAGTTCCGTGCTTTCTTAGGGGAGAAGGTTTTTTCCCCTCTCCTGGTTCTCCCTGACAATGACAGCATGACAGCTGGAAAATATGCTCACCCTAGTTGAGCTTGGCAGTCCACGCCTAGTACTTGGCTCCCATCAGGACATTAAGTAGACCTCAGCTCTGCTTTCAGGACTAAGATAACAGAATGGATGTCAACAACACCTGTGGCCCAGGGAATCAGTGACTTCCTCCTTAAAAGAAAAAGCTTGACGTTCCTGAGCGGTCAGCTAAGAAAAGAGTCATGAAGACCCTGCACGTCAAAGCTTGCACATCAATATCCAAACCTCATCACGGAAGCTGGAACAACAAGATGTGCTTGAGACACACGGGATTGAGACGTTTGCCAATTCCTTCCTCAAAGACCCAAGGTCGCCGCTGACCTGACAAGACTGCATCACGCAGCCATTTCTTAGTGTTTGGTTGCTACCCCCTTCCCTTTACTGGTAAAAACCCTAATGCACATCCTCACTTTAAACTGGGACGATTCCTCCAATTCCTTGCCAGCGCACTTGAGATGAATCATCTTCACACTGAGAGGCGTGTTTCTCCTTTGCAGTGCCGGACCTGGGGCGGGGGGGAGGGGCTTTCATTGGAAAGAGCTGTTCTCGCAGTATCAAATGGCATTTTGAAGCCTGATCCCACATGGGGCCATCAGTCGGATCACGGAGTCCTCATCCAGCCGGGTCCCCATGAAATGTAAACGCAGGTGGGTCTGCCCTTCTGGAAACAGATTTTGAGTTCAGCTCTGGGCTAGACTTGAAAACATCCATAGGACAGCCTTGAGTAGCCGCCTGCTGGGCCCTGTGGATTTCTCAGTACCTTCCAGAATTTGCTTCCTAATCTTCCATGAATTACCAGAGCCGCCTCCTCAACCCCCAGTTGGTCCCCAACGCTGGACGCTGGACTGTCCTTCACTCTGGAGCCACTACGTGGCAGTGAGAAGCACCTTCCCAGAAACACCCTTCTGGGGGCTCCATTGCCCTTGAGCAGGGATTCTCAGACCAAGTGTGCACCACAATCCCCTGAGGGTTTGCTGAGACACTTCCCTACTCCTAGAGTTTCTGCTCCAGCAAGTCTGGGGTGGGGCTGAGAATTTATACTTCAAACTAGTTCCTATGTGATATTTGGATGCTGCTGGTCAGGGGACAGATTCATGGGCAAAGAGCCCCTCCCTGGTTCTGGGAGCCAGGCAGCCTGGGATTGCACTCTCAAAGGCAGCCGTGGCTGGTCTTCCTAGAAAGCTCCTCTACCAGCATCCCCTCCCCCAGGTCTTCTGTTGTCACTGAATCCCTCCAACACCTCTCCATCAGAGCCTTCAACAGCCAAACAATGAGCCTTTCTCCAACCACGGTTGCTCAGTAGAGGGTAGGCGCCATTGGAGAGGAAATGGAAAGAAGAGTAAAGTAACTGGAGAAGGTCAGAGAGGATGGCGATGTGAGGAGTGAGCCTTGCAGGTGGGCAGTGGTCCCAGTACCCGCCCCAGACAGCATAGCCACCACAGTAAATATAGAGATATCGAAGCAGCAGCCTAGCCAGCTAAGAAGATCCCTACGGAGGCCAGGCCCTGGAGAAGCGCTCCTTCACTTCCTCCTGGGCACATTTTCCAGCCTCCGCGTGACATGGCCCGGAGTTCTGGCTGATGGAATGTGAGTGGGAGTGATGTCATTCCCGACCTGGCCCACAGAAGTTTCCCTTCCCTTATGATTCTTTCTCTCATCTTATGTGCCACATGGATGTCAATGCCCTGGGCTACTCTGCGAGCGACACTGTGAAGACGATGGAGCCTCTGGCACCCTGAGTGATTGCTGGAACAGAGCACCCTGCCCTCAGACCCCTATTAGGCTCTAGATGCAAGAAGACTGAATAAGCCACTGAGATTTCAGGGTCTGCCTGTTATAGCATCTAACCTGACCTTAATTTATAGGTAAGATGTCTACTCTGAAGAGAAGGAGAAAGAGATAGCAGATGCCACCACAACGTACATCCTTCCTGTTCTCTCCATTAGCTTAATCAGGACAAGCACACAACATTTCTTGCTCTAGAATAATAATAGCCACCGCGTACTGAGTGTTTATCACCTGCCAGACACTCCTTTGTCTTTATTCATTAGATCGCTTATAGCAATCTAAAAAGTTAGCACTATTTTTTGGATGTAGATCTGAGATTGGGGTTCTGTTAGCTAATGTCTCCAAGGACAGAGTGACAGCCTCTGGTCAGAGGCAAAGGTAGGGTTTGAATCCAGGCCATCTGTCTCAAGCCTGCACACCCTAAACTACCATGTCTGCTCGCCAAATACTCAAGACCAGGTCCTTGGTTGTGGGGAGCATACTTGGGAGTGTGGATTTGAGATGAGCGAGCCGAATTTTTCTGACCCTAAGGATACTTGCTAAATGCTAAGGTTTATGACCCAAGAATTGGGATTAATGGGACAAGAGCATCTGTACTAACCTCAGGGCTCAGAGGATATAACATGCAACTTTGGAGAACTCTGTGTGAATCAACAGATTCCAAAGCTTCCCTACCCTTTCCACATTGCCCCATTTTGCATCCTTCTACTTAACCGCATGGTTTTAGGTATGTCTTCACTGTTGAATCCCCAGGACCTAGTATAGTGCCAGGCACAGAACAGGTGCTCAATAAATATTTGTGGAATGAATTAATGGGGAGAAACACAGCTGCCTAGAACTTGGCAGCAAGACCATGTCCATTTGGGATCCCAAATCAATAAAGGTTATGGACAATGGAACTCTTCAGAGGCCATCTGGTCCACGATTCTACTTCTCAGGACTGACTTCCAGCATCCCCCCTTTCCTTAAAGACTTAAAGAATGACAGGCCTGATTGAGAATTTTAGAGATCTTCCAGTGCCGCAGTTCTCAAACTTGGCCGTATACATTATTCCAGTTTGTGGAATAATAATGCTCCTAAAATTCTAATTTCATTTGTCAGGGGTGTTACTTGGACATTGGGAATTTAAAAAAAAACCCAGGTGACTGTGACAAGCAGCTGTGGTTTAGTGTGGTATTCCAGCCCCACAGTTTCCAGTCCAAGCCTCAGAGAGGGAAGTGGTGTGCTTAGGTTCAACCTGCAGGTTAGTGGCAGGACTGAGTCCCAAATCCATGAGCGTTCTTCTCTACTGTAAGGTATCTCCCTCATCATTTCAGAAAAGGCATGCTAAGATCTCTCGACAATTCTGACAGAAGAGTCTTCCTAAGGTTAACCCTTTCAACCTTTCTCTGATCTGCTCTAAATGGATTTAGTTTTAATTCAGCCCAGAATGCAGCATCGCTCAGCTCTTCTCTGCTCTGGGTTGTCCTGCCTTTACAAGTACATGAACTGGTTTATTTCGCTTCTCTGGGAAGTCACACTCCTCTGATGCCACTCCGCTCTACCTCTCCTTCCCTTGACAGTTTCTTTCATCTGCCTCCCTTCCTCCATCTCAGCTGACCTTTAACCCATTCATTCTCCTGGCCAAAGTTCTCCACAGATCATCCCTCCTCAATTAGCATCTCCCAGAAAGACCTGAAAAATAGGGAGTTTTTGCCTCTTCCTTTTTAATTTCTCCTCATCGTGACTCTTCTCCAACTCTGCAAGGGTGGGCTGGCACCAGAGGACCCGACTCCATCGTCCTCACAGCTGGCAATCGGCTAACTTGAGTCATAGCCTTGGAACATAAATAATCTGCTCTCATTTATTTAAAAAAGAAAAAAAAATCAAAGCAAACAGACAAAAAACCCAGCAGCCACAAAGACACACTAATAAAGGCATTGGTGAAAGATGAGCCAGAGTAGATAAGCTGTTCTTTAATCAGCAATGCAGTAAATAAAACCTCACATGGGGAACTTCACTGAGAATATTTTTGGTTGTCTGGAGAGTTTTTAACCCTCATTTGCCCCTACTAAAAATGGACCCACTGGAATTTTCACAGGCAGTACTAAACATTGAGTAGAAGTTTCAGCACATTATTACAATCATTCTTACTAATTATGCCTCCCAACCCCTCAAGAATTCCTGTCTTCTGGGGTGAAATCACTGCTCCTCTCATTCCTGACAATTTCTCCACCTCCCAGCCATGCCCCTGGGCTCTACATTATATCCTCTGGTGCCATTTAGAACTTTATCAATCATTTCTACTTCGTGCATTACAGTTAACAAAACCATGAGTTGGCTATGTGTAAGTGGCTCAACCAGCTAGACACCTAATAACTTATGGAAAGCATATAGCCTGATGCCTGTGATAGGTAGCTATTCGTCCAAAGGTAATGCATTAGTAACTAATTGCTTCCTCATACACAATCTTATTTCATCCTTACAGTACTCCTATGAGTGGGTGCTACCGGACCAATTTTCAAATGGGGAAACTGACTCAGAGTTACATGACTTGGCCAAGTCTACACAATGCTTTTTGCACTTGGTACAATTCTGGATCTTTTTGGTATTTATCTTTCCTAAGACAGGGTCTTGGACTTTGCACACATGAATCCTGTCAAAGGCAAAGAACCGTGGCCAATGGGAGAGGCAGCAGGGGAGGGACATGTCGAGGTGATCTAGTCCAGAAGAGGCGAACGAGTCAAGAAGAGCCAAATGTTGTCCCTGGATGTGTCTTAATTGGCCTGCACACTGATTCATGATGGAATGTGTTGCCAATATTTGAAACTAGAACATTTTTCAAGAAGATTCAGACTTCCAAGTTTGTCTTGAAAAAAATCGTAATGCTGAGACACTAGTTCCCTTGGCCAAAAATTGGTTTGAAGCTGAGAAGTGTCTGCCTCCTTTAAAGCGGCCTGCCCCTCCGGACTGCTATGATCCCCACTTGTTTCTGTTACCTGCCTGACCGCTGATGACATTTGAGTTTATGGTTGCTGAGCTATTTTCACCTTTCCTTCCCGTAAGAAAACCTGGACCCCAAGAGTTTGAAAAGATCAAAGTGAAAGGTAATTTAGGTGACCTTGAGAAAACTACCTAGCTTCCCTTTGCCTCAATTTCCTTGTCTATAAAATGGGAATATTGATATCACCCACTTCCTATGGTTGCTATGTGAGGATGAAATGAGTAAAGACACTTAGAATAGTGTCAGGCTCATGAGTTCTTAGCAAATGTTAGCAAAATGATGCTGCTATTGAAGGTGTGGGTTGTTTCTCTTTAGTCTTCGTAGTACCTCTTCCACCAAAGATATGTTTGCTGTGGGCACCCATCCTGTTCCTCAAATAGCTTTGTCTCCCGTACAACCTAGAAAGTGTTACAATTAAAGAAGGAACATCTGCTGGCCCATTTCTAAAGCTAATCCTTTTCCTCAAATTGGATACTCAAGGGAGGCAAGGTAACCAAGACACCCTTTGTCCTCTCCTCCTCCTTAAAGTTGAACCGCCTTCCTATTCAACCCTGGAACTCACACTCTATTGAGTACATCCAGTAAGGACATTTGGCATCTGAAGGTGCTTATGCAGCCGGTCTGAATACACAAATGTCTTGTTTCCCTCGTATTAAGTCATTGTTGCATCTTACCTCTTTCTCTTTCATTTCCGTGTGCGATTCCCCCAGAAGGCACTGGGGCATGCCAATGTCCTGAAGATTGAAGCTGTGCTAGTTAGTCTCCGATCCCCCTCACATCTATTTTATGCTCTGCCCTGAGCCCCAGGAAGCTGACCTCTACTGTCTGGGCTCCCCTGGCTCCTGCCCTCTCTTGGCTCCTTCAGGCCCAGGGGTGGTAACAATTTCAGGATGCTTCTAGACCTGGATGCTTGACATTCCTTCATGGTTCCTGTAACTCTGCCCATGCTTCTGTCAATTGTCCCTTCAAAATTTTATTTCACTTACACCCTTTTTGAGGGTCCCGTCTGTCGCCTTGCTTTGCTGCTAACACAGGAAGCGCCTCATCTGTACATAGTTTTAGGGTGTGACAGAGAGTCCTGAAACCAGAAAACTGTTCAGTGGTCTGGCATAATAGGGCATGTACTAATCCTGCTCAGGGAAGATTCTCCAATCCCAGTTTTCATGAATATTCATTATATACATCCTGTGGCATTCACTAAATACCTCAGGTTGGCACCTGGCCTTATCCAGGGGCAGGATATTACAGGCAAGGCTAAGATTAGCAGGTGTAGCTCCCTTCACATCACATGGGTTCCTGGGCCTTCAGAAACTTCCCAGCGAAGCTTCTGTACAACCTCAATCGTGAGCCTCTACAGCTATTGCTTTAGATCTTGTTCATCAGATTGGACAGGCCTGAGTCAGTGGGTTTGTCTTTTCCTTTGCGATGCAGATGCTATTTTGTTGAACTTGCTCCATTCTTGTCTTCCTAAAGTGTCAGAGCCAAAAGGGGAGCTTTTCCACACAGCCCCAGCTGTCCCAAAGCATCTGAGCCACTGCTCTTCTTCCTGTCAATCTGTACAGGTAGCCCCACGGAGGCCAAGATCCAGGTATTGTGAGGTGTCTGCTTTCCTAGGTCGGGGCGGCACAGAGCCTCCAACAGTACCTTGGTGGGGATGGGAGAGAGAGGTTTCTAACTGAAAGTTGTCTTTGCAAGAGAAGGCAGTAATTTTACAGCAGATGACCCTCTTCTCTGGGCAGAAAGTAACTGTATTCCAAGAAAGTGTTGAATATCTGCTCCCTCTAGCCAAATGTCCTCAAATCACCTTAGAACCTTAAACCTGGCAGGAAGGGCCCTTTATCCAGGATCTAAGCTGCTGCCCCAGGATTATACAGGTGTCAGTTTTATCGGGTTTGTCTCTCCTGGTCTCAGCCAGTTAGTCTCTCATTCCCCTCCAACCCCCTCTTCTCTGGCACCTCCTTTCCAAGGAGATTAAACAAATCTGAAATTCAAGGTAAAGTGTGAAGCAGTAGGACAGTAAAACTCTTTGATCCTAAGAGTGTCTGGGAATCATCTGTGATTACCATTTAAACCCATGTTCTTCTTGTTATTAAGAAAAGGAGGAGGAGGAGGAGGAGAAAAAAGTGAAAAAAAAGAAAAATAGGAAAGAAAAAAAGAGAAGAATTGGATTAAGTGATTCTGGGTTTAATCCCTAGTTCTGACACTTGGTAATTATATCACCTTAAGCCAGTTACTTAACCTTTTTAAGCCTCAGTTTCTTCCTTTGTAAAATGGAAATAATAATATATATCTTACTGTTGTTAGAGTCAATATTTGTCTTGTTTTTTTTGGTTACTCAAACTGCCTTTTATAACTTTTTATTTGGAAATAATTTCAAATTTACAGAAAAGAGGCAAGAATAAGAATAGTTCAAATAACACCATGTGCCTGTTGATATTTTACCTTATTCCCCTTATCATTTTTTTCCACTGTCCACATACTCACACACAGGTTTTTTTTTCCCTGAACCACATCCAGTTTTGTCAATTGACACAAAAATATTTATGCCAGTTTTCTCCCTGCAGATCAGAATCCAGTGTGAGATCAGGTATCACATTTAGTTGTCATATCTCTTTAGTCTTCTTTAATCTGGAACATTTCCATAGCTTTTCTTTATCTTTTATTACATTGACTTTTTAAAATACAGGTGTTTTTTTTTTTATTAAATATAACTTTTCTTATTTGGATTGCTCTGATGTTTCTCCATGATGAGATGTAGGTTATGCATTCTCAGCCAGAAGTGTGCATAGGTGATGGTTGTCCTTCTCAGAACATCATATCTGGAGACACAGGTTGTCCCTCTGCCTGTCATTGTTGATATTAATATCGATGACCTGTCAAGGTGTTCTCCAGTTTTCCCCTTCAACTCACAAACAATCTGGAGGTAGACATTTTAAGATCATGCAAAATATTCTGCTCCTCATCAAAAGTTTCTCCTAGATTTAGCATCTATTTATGATTCTTACCTGAACTAAACCTTACTATGACGGATGAAACATGATGATTTTGTAAATATCATGCTCTCCATATGAAAGCAAGAACCCTGCCTTCTTTCTAATTTATTTACTTATCTATTTATAATCAATAGGGATCCGTGGAGTACCCTATTATGTTGGGAGACAGCATTCTCATTGTGAAAGAAAGGACATTGGATATGAAATAGGAGAAAATAAGAAAGAACCTCGTGGGATAGATTGGAGTTGTGGGTATTGATATGAAATCACTATTTCTAAAATACGTGTCTGTGTATGACAATATGTACATATATACATATGCCTGTATGTATTATATATGTACATTATTACGTCAGTGGGCATATCTTCAAGCCCACTCTTTTGTCCTTGTGACACGCCTTCAACATTTAAAAAAATACTTTCTTTCTGGCATAACAAGATATTCTGCATACATGTTGTATTTACCCTGTGCTAACCACAGAACCCTGGTTCCTTTCAGTGGGAAATGGTATTTAGAAACTAAGATCTGGGTTCTAGGTATGCTCAATATTATTGGGTATTATTGCTTCTTGGCCCTTTCAGCAGACAGTGCTAGTAAATGTACATATGTAATACATACATGCATATGCATATATGTACATCTAGTCATACACAGGCACATATTTTAGAAATATTGATTTCATATCAATACCCACAACTCCAATCCATCCCACGAGGTTCCTTCTTATTTTCTATTTCATATCCAGTGTCCTTTCTTTCACAATGAAAACGCTGTCTCCTAACATTATCAACATTTTACTCATTTTGTTCAAGCCTATAAGATATCTAGAATAGTTTCAAAATTATGCAGCATCTTTTGAATACCTTTGTTATGTTTGGTGCATTTTCCACCATGTGAGTCCTTTCTCCCTGTGCTGGTTTGAAAGAATGTATGTCCCCTAGAAAAGCCATGTTTTAATCTAAATCCCATTTTGTAAAGGCAGAATAATCCTTATTCAATACTGTACGTTTGAAACTATAATCAGATCATCTCCCTGGAGGTGTGATTAAATCAAGAGTGGTTGATAAACTGGATTAGGTGATGACAAGTCTCCACCCATTTGGGTGGGTCTTGATAACTTTCTGGAGTCCTATAAAAGAGGAAACATTTTGGAGAAAGGAGACTCAGAGAGAGCAGAGAATGCTGCAGCACCATGAAGCAGAGAGCCCATCAGCCAGCGCTTTGCAGATGAAGAAGGAAAACACCTCCCGGGGAGCTTCATGGAGAGAAAGCTAGCAGATGACACCGTGTTCACCATGTGCCCTTCCAGCTGAGAGAGAAGCCCTGACTGTGTTCACCATGTGCCTTCTCACTTGAGAGAGAAACCGTGAACTTCATCGGCCTTCTTGAACCAAGGTATCTTTTCCTGGATGCTTTGATTGGACATATCTATGGACCTGTTGTAATTGGGACATTTTCTCAGCCTTAGAACTGTAAATTAGAAACTTATTAAATTCCTCTTTTTAAAAGCCATTCTGTTTCTGATATATTGCATTCTGGCAGCTAGCAAACTAGAACACTTCCTAAGATGCAATTCAGAAAACTTTCCACCCATCTCTTTTGCAGATGGGACACGAGCATGTGTCCTGGGCTCCACCAGTCACATTTATCCATGTGGGACTTTGATTTAGAACAAAGCAGTAGGAGAGAATAGGCTCTGCAGTGAACATCCATTTTGCTGGTGAGTGTGGGTGATGGTCGAAGAGTCAGGATTTCAGGGTTCATGGGGGTGCTAAATTGAGGCTCCCTCCACCCCAGAAATGGCATTGGAGCAAAGTGCAGTGAGGGAAAGTTGGAGGCAGTTATCTAGTGGTAAAGGCAGCAATAGTAGCAGTTCCTCATTAGTATAGGTCTGCAACATGGTTCTGAGTGCTGGCCGTGGAAGTTTAGCCTCAAGCCTGGTTCTC
>PVIY010020869.1:0-43332 GCA_004026745.1 Myrmecophaga tridactyla
TGGTAAAGAATTTGCCATATTTTCTGTAGTATTGAATAGTATCTCAAAAATAATTAGCTTGCCCCCTGTTGTCTTAAAGAGTCTATTGCTTAATCGTTTTAGTTTGAATCATATAATTCATTACCTAAATTATGTTGGACATCCACTCTGTGAGGAAGTGGTAGATTCAGAGCAAAATATTGTTTAAGAAACATCTGGAACAGCGCGTGAACCATAATAGATGCCCAATAGATAATTCCTTTAATGAAGTAGTGAACAAATGAAAGAAACCATCATTTAAAGAAATACCTGGTCAATTTCCTAAAAACAGTATATTAAGGAAAAATATTCCTAAAATAAACTGTTTGCTTTCTTGGATATCATCATACTGGAGTTGCATAGTGCTGTGCTGCCTGGCAGTATAGACAAACCTCACTGCTGGCGTGTTTCACAGAGTTAGACCATTCCAAGGAGATGCTGCTCAGATGCTCCACTCTATCCAGCTTCTGTGACAGTCTACATGGATTCATATAGTTCTGATGGCAGATTCTTGAGCAGGAAACATATTCCAGCTACTGTGTTGATGCAGTTGCTCATGTACCACTTTAAATTGGAAACTAACCTTTGCAAAATGTCAACACACTTACCTCACCATCTTTACAATCACCAGCAATTTACATTTATTTATGAGCATCACAGCTTGAGTACTGTGTAAAATTACTCTATTCTCTGAGAACCTATATTCCAAGGAAGATCCCTATTTCTCATATTTAGGATAGTTACAGGAAACTGGCAAATATATCTGTACATACGTTGCAGTCTGTCTTTCACCATGCTTCTCACCTGGGGATAGAATAATTCTGTCATTTTGGTTGATAAATGAGTCTTTCAAAATGACTGTTCTACCCACAATTTAATTGCAAACATATGGGGGGTTGACATTGATTGAAGCTGGTTGTGTGTGCGTGTGTCTTCCTAAATACATATCCCTAAAATGGAGGACCCACTGCAAAGATTATTGGAAGAAATTAGAGGACCTATTTTCTAGAATCCTTTACAGAACAAGGCCATGTAATTCAATTAGTGTCTCCGGAATGCTGTTAGCTTGGAAATTTGACTCATAACTGTATAATTGTTGGAAAGCTAAATTATGTCAGATTGCTCAGGCAGTAAGTCATTAAACAAGACATTAGCAACTTAAGAAATGAAGAGCTCAGTTTCCTAAAGTGTTCAGTTTTATAGAAGAAGTTGAGCAGTGGAAGTCTCTGTATCACCAAGAGCCATAAAATAACCAGTGAGCTATGAGGAGCATCCATAAAATATATCTTAAAGAATTTGGGGATATATTTTAAGAATGGGATTTCAATTACATTCATGTTATGTATATATATAACGAGAGAAGAAAGTGAGATTTTTTTTGTTTGTTTTATTATTTGATTTGAGAGTTCATTATGCAGTGTGGGAAGAGTCATGTACATCCACTTTATATACAAATTGGTTCATTATCACACTCTGTATTCCCTCACCCCCCAAATACTCTTCTTCTAGCCCTAAGGGAAGCATAATGGGAGATAAAAAGCAAAGTGAAAAGACTCTCAGTGTTGGGTGTCCTCCTGTTCCTACTACTTCATGATTGCACAGCTCTTGGCTTTATCAGACTGGTTATTCTGGCATCCCCAGCATGGGAAAAGTAATTACGATACTAAAATAACTATGCCATGGAGAATTCTTCTCTGTACCCTGCCATATGGTCACACAGTCACCTTAAGGGCAACGACGACTACTAATTTTACAAAACTTACACAAATATTTGGTAGGTATATCTTATCGCTAGTCTCTCCCTTGAATTTTAATATGGCAATTAGTTAAAACAAAAGTAAAGATAACTACTTAGGTGATCACATATCCTATGAGGTAGTTCACAAAATGTGAACATGCTCTCAGTTTTACAGAAAGGAAAATAGGAAAGGATGCTTTTCAAATGTTTTACCAGCTAATTATAAAAAGAATTATTTTCTTATTTGTACATCATTCATAAACAGAAAGAAGGAAGTGAAAATCATTATGTAATATCTAGTCCAGGAGCATATCAGCCTGTTTCCTAAGATCAGGTATTGCTGTACATTTAACCACCATCATTTTTCTATGGGTCCATGGGGTCTGCGAACAGCACCCTCTAAGAATTTATGACATTGATTCTTCTAGTAATTTCTTTTAGAAAAATGTGTTGTAGTTAGTTGTTGAATTTTGATTGAAAATATTCTGCTTCCATTTTGAACCTAGCCCCAGAACCTTAAAAGTCTCCTTTATCAAGTTCTTTAATATCAGAGAGTTTTTACCTTTATTTGATGGAATTATTTAAGGTTCTTTAGCAGTCAAATCTAGTAACTATTCCAAGTCAAATTTTTAATGACTGTACTTGTATAGACTTGTTAACTCATTTTCAAAATATTGTAAGAATATAAAATAATGGTCATATTACTTCTACTGTATCTATTGATCAATCAATCTATCCATCTATTCATCCATCCATCCATATATGTCAGTTTTCTCCACACAAATAGAGCCAATAGGATATAGATATATATAATCTAATATATATATATTAGATATTGTATATGTCTTTTTCTATAAGTAAAGCATTTAATTTAAAGAACTGTCTAGAAGATTGTACAAACCAGAAAGGATCACCCCTCTCCTTTTTAGATAAAACTGTCCCTAAGCTATCTTGAAAACATGGTTGTTTCATCAACTTTCAAACTGACACCAGATCAAAACTTACTTTTAGTGTTAGATCTATTCACTTTATAGCTCAATAAAGTAGCATACAAGAAAAAAAAAACATTTCAAGCTTGTGGAGGAAATTGGAACATTTATCAATTTTTATCTGATTTTCAGAAAGTAGAGGCAATCAACCCCACTGAGTTAAGCCCAAAGGAATTTTAGAAGTTTGGGTGATGGGTCTTTTCCAGTCACAAATTCTTATAAAGGTACAGAACAGGACTTTGATTTTACTCAACTTTGTTTTCAGTGTTTCAAAAGTGAATACATGAATAGTAATAAGTCTCTGAAAAAGTAATATAAGCTTGGGTAAAAGCCAGTGCATCTAAGCTAGAGAACCCCATTGGTGATTTCTTGTAATTTATACATTTTTATGTCTCCCTGTCATATGCATAGTATTTGATAGCAACTACCAACTTCCAGATAATACAGTTATCAATTTGGGCTCAATGTGAAAATATGAAACTGGAGATAAGATTCAGAATCATATTTCAGTTGATCTTTACTAAAATATTCCCCTTCCTCTTAAGCCTCCATCAACAAATATATGGATAAGAATTCAAGATTCCTCCCTAGAACAGATATAAAGAGGAGAGCTGGCACATTGCTATTCTTATAATCACCTCAATGCCAGGAGAACTCTTACTGAGGTGTTATTTGGGGACATGAGGTATTCCTCTTGTGAACATAAAAATGTTCTGTTGGTCTGGTGTTTTTGTTTCTTAGCTGCTAAAACAAATACCAGACGATTTGGCTTACCAGCATGAATTTATTCATTCATAGTTTTAGAAGTTAGAAGACTTGCTTCCTTCCAAGGTCAATATCTTCTGGGGTTCCTTGGCTTTTCCATCACTTGGCAATACATGTGGGAGTACTTTCTCCTCTCTCCTCTGGTTCTGTTGACTTCCAGCTTCCTGCAGCTCTCTGTGACTTCCTTTCTTTGTCCAATTTCTTTTGCTTATAAAGACTTCAACCATATTGGATTATGGCCCACCCCATTCAGTTTGGGCTCACTTTAACTAATAGCATCTTCAAAGGCCCTATGTACAAATGGGTTCACACCCACAGGACCAGGGACTGGGACCCGAACATGCCTTTTGTGGGGGACATGACTCAGTTCCCAGAGCCTAGCTTTCGCTTGAATGTGGATTATCAAGGGCCATGCACTTCAACATCCACATGCCACTCTGCTCAATGAGAAACCACATTTACAATGCTGACAAAAATTGTAAAAGTACAGCCATCCAAATTGTTCCCTTCATGTGATTAAACAGACATTATTGGTTTCTATCAAATAAAACATTTGATAACTTTAAAGAAGATCAGGGGAAAAATCAGCAGTAATGTGATAACAGATCTCTTGTAAGAAGAGTGACAATGAAAGAGCTGAGTCTATTTTTCAAAAGAGGAATTATTCTAATCTCAAGGTTTCATTTATGGCCCCAATTTTCAAATGACTCTTCTTGGTGTGTATATGTGTGTGTGTGTGTGTGTGTGTGTGTGTTCCAAACATCTCCACCTGAGTGGAGCACCATATATGAACACCCCCGCAAAACACCCTGTAATGCGTGCAGTCACTCAGATGCAGAGGAACAAATGAATTCAGGTACATTGTGTCACAAAATTCTAACTACTGTATTTCCTAGTACAGGGAATAAAATTTGAAAGAGCTGAAGAATAACGGTGAGAGCTAGAGAAAGCTATGAAAAATTGTTCTGTTTTCAATTTCATCTCGTTCTCCATTCTTAGACTTGAAAGTGATTTATCCGTGTCTAAAAACAGTACCTCAGATTCACATTTACAGATGCCCAGTTGAATTTGAGGAGCTATATTTCCACATTCCAACCACCGAAAAAAGATTGATAGCATAGCATCAGGCTTTACGAAAATCAAATAAGTGTTTGAAATTAAAAGTGATTTTGCATAGGAAAGCATCCTCACTCTTCTTGATGTTTGTATCTTTAGATGATGATGAATAGTATTTTGAAAACAAAACTCCATACTTCTTCTTCCAGGGGACACTTTAAAAAAGATGTTCTATGCTCCCTGATGCTGTGGTGGGGACACATCATTGATATGCTCATGATATGTTCCTCTCGCTTTGCTTCAGCTGTAGTTATGTAGCAAAAATCAGAGGGGAGGGTTCACATTGCCATTGCAATTTACATTAATGAAACAGATGTGTTGAATGACTTTGCTTGCCATCAGTGTTTAAGTCATCGTTTATCAGAGGAAGACACAAGGTGTAGCCAGTGATAGTAAATATTGATTGCCCTCAGGGAAAAAAAGTAACTGTCAGTGAAGTTGAAAGGAATAATGGGAACTCAGAGGGGACAGATTCTATGGAAATAATGCAGAATAAACCAAAGAATGACAAAGCAAAGTCAAAGTGAGCAGTTACATATAGGTGTGTATGTATATATATATATAATCATAATTTTATATATGACTCTGTTATGAAAATTGTTTCTTTTACACCTATGAAATCAGGCTAAAAAATTACTCCTTGATTAGAAAGCACTTCATTAGAGAATGCAAAAGTTTAAAAGTGAGTCTTATCAGTTGCGTGCTTTTGGAGCAACTGTTCAAATATCAAATACCACTGTGATGCTTCAGTGATGGCATACAATCATATTTAAGCCTCAAGACACAGTGAAAGTGCTGAATGGTTTAATCACGTAGACAGTATCACAGACTGTTTCTCAGCCATGCCAGCCTTTAAAATCTTTTGTGATTGCACTGATCCCAACTGCAATATTTATCTGACTCTCCTCTATCTCTGAAAAGCCTAGTGATTTTCCCAGAATGTTCTTATTTAGGTTGACACACTTTGGGAGCTGATTCTGCTCTCAGTATGATTTCATCAGGAGTGTCTACACAAAAGAGCCTATTCTGACCTTCTCCAGAGTTTATTACATTTACTTGCTTGATTAAAATAAAATCCTTTTGTGTTTTTAATTTCTTGGCTTCTACTACTCAGCAACATCTCTTGAAGATGGCAGCTATAACCTTTTCTGTCAAGGTCCCACATAAGCTTAGATGACTTAAAAATAAATATTATTTGAAGGTAAAAATTTGTATATAAATAGCATTTTTGCAATACCCTCCTAATTCTTGGAGGATTGACCATTGTTTAGACTGATGCAGTAATTCTGGCTACTTTTTGGTATACTTCTAAAATAGTTAACAATTTAGTTTTAAAAGTAGATGATTGGAGCTAAAATAGCTTAGGTAGTCATATATTTGTTGAAGGATATTTCTAATTTGAGCATTACTGAAGTTTGATAGAATATATCTATGGATGTTATTAGAATGGAATCCAATGCTTTCTATTTACTAAACGTTCTAAGATGCCAACAAGTTTGTATAATATATATATCATTATAAAAAAAACTAATAAAGAACACAAAAACTAAAGGAATTTTAAAGGAAGGAAACATTTTGTAATTGTGTGGTGGTTCTGATACTTTACTCCATTCAATTTTGTGGGAATCAGACTGTAGCCTGTAATTACCTTAAAACCAAGTATAACAATAAATAATTGCCACAGGTCATTTCTTGTCATGAGGAAGGTGGAGCAAGAGATAAGATCATATTATTCCTGAAGTTTCAGAAAAACCAGGTTCCATGTAGATAGAGAGAAAACATTACATTCATTAGTAATTATCAAAAAAGTGTTTTCACTTTTGTTTAAATTCATTGTTCTTTGTTCCGTAATGAAGTGTTGTCAAGGTACTAATCAAGACTCAATCTGCTTTTAGTTGTCACCTAGATAATTTCTATGAATAATTCTGGTGGGTCAGCTAATTCTAGGTCATAGTAATCTTAGTAAGTAATGGTACACTATTATTATTTCCTTTATGTCAGAGTATAAATTATTAATTTAATGTAATAACAAGACTCGGTGTACTGAGAAAGAATTATTGTATAGATATTGGGTCATAATATTGTTACCTGGAAGGTTCTCTGTTACCTCGATGTAGTAAAAATACCCATTTCCCCCTTGCTTTTCAAAAAAACCTGACTTTTGTAGAGAAGTGTTACTCATTAGAAGAGTAAGATGACCTAAAGAAGTGAATTCCAAACCCTTCTTTTGCCAGAATTATATTTTACTTTATAAACAGAGAGAAGAGGTATTACAGGAATGTTTGAAAATACAAATGGATTAATGTGAGAATAGCTTTCAAACTCCTGCTTCATTTTGGCTAGGGAGGTCAATCCTGTCTGGATTGATAATAGTTTCCAGCTTTCCCTCTTAACTTGTGTTAATTGCATACGTTAAATTTTTTAAAAAGTATATTTTAAAGATGGCTAAATTATCAAAGCCTCCAGTCTTGTAACCTGTTGATACCTTTGTGCTGATACCTTTGTGAACCTTAACATTTTCAAAGGCTGTATTGGGATATTATTATTTTCATTTTCATTTCCATTTTCAGATCTCACAGTTGGAAAAGGTAGCATTTTTCTGACCTTTACAAATAATGGAAATCTTGGGGCTATTGCCTTCACAATATTCATCTCCATCTAGCTATTTTCTAGATCCAAGTGTATCCAAGCCCTTGCTATTTGTTAGTACAAATATAACCATGACATGGTACATTTTTGCTTTTAGTCATTCTATTATCTATTTAATACATTGTGTTAAATACATTGTATTAATTATTATTTTATAAATAATACATTGTTGTCCAAGATTTCTGTAATAACATTCTCTACGACTTTATACCCTCTCTTCAGAAATATGAACTAATTCCTAAATCGGTTCTATCTAATAAAAATGTTACTTCCTTCCTTTGCTTTAACCGCAGGAGATATATATAATATATATAAATATATATATATATATATTTCTTTATCTATTCAACAGTTACTTTGAATCAGACTTGGCTTGTACTAAGTAAAATTTCAAGTCATTAGGAACAAAGTTATTTACAAAATAGACCTCTTTCCTAATCAAAAAGTTTTTATTTAATCAACTAGACCCATTCTACCACCTGTATCTCGTTATTAACTAGCTCTCTAAATACAAATCCATTCCAATCTGCTCAGCCTTGATCTATAGCCCCACCATTTCTCTCATCTGAAACCTTACTCATAGTCTTTTTCTTTAAGTAATGTCCAAACTCTTTCCCCCATTTAGAGTATAATGAAATCAGCACCCTCTCTAAATGATCTTATGTTCTCTTCCAACTACAAACATTTTATCACAACTCAAGTTATATTACCAGCATTCACACGTTTCTGTATGTTGCTTGTTATTTTACTGTAACGTCCCTGAAATCAGAAAGAGAGAAGTGCGTCAATGTAGAGGGACTTAAATATTGATGTCCTGACTCCCCAGTCTTGAAGGCAGGTATCCATTTTTATTTCTATAGTGTAGCAGTGAACCATTGCTTCTTAGGCTTTTACTCTACATAAAAATCCCTGGAGAAGAGGACTTATTTAGAACATAGAACCTCTGGCCTATGCCAGAGATCCATTGCTAGAAATCTGTAGTTAATGGCATTATAAGTACTGTAGTTTGGAACTGCTCTTAGAGAGCCACACTAAAAGAACCTTGGTGTATGTTGGATGAAGATGAAACTCAAAAATATAAGAAATGTCTCCAAGTTTAATGTACATAAATTGTGCAAATGAAAATTAACATACCATTTATATGTATATGTGTTTATATGTGTACATGTTAAGTGTTTAAGTACATGCTGAATCAGTTTGCCTGCCTCATCTCCTTTATAAATCACTTTTTCCTTAAAAATAGGTGGGGTGCATGGGTGATTCAGTGGTAGAATGCTCTACCCTATATGTGGGAAACCTGGGTTCGATTCCCTGACCATGCACCTTAAAAAAAAAATAGGGGTGATAACTTAGACTATGAAAATAAAATCTCATAATGTCAAAAAATGTTTCATGTGTATGGTAGATTTTCAATACTGTGATTTTTATGTTTTGCTGAACAACTCTTATGAAGCAGACTTATTCTATATGCTTTACAAAGATTAGATTTTCTCTAATCACCCTAAGAATCATGTAAGGCAAGTATAAATGCCCTCCATTTCATAGATGAAGAATCTGAGGTTCTTGGAAATTAATAACATTTCTTCTTGAAAATAACTACTAAGTGGCTGAGCTACAAATCACACTCAACTCCTAACTCCATGCTTTTTTTCCATAATGTCATGTAGTTAGTTGTGTTAGATTGCTATAGTAAATAAATTATGAGGTAGGATTAGGAAGTTTTAATTATGGAGATAATTATTTTAAAATAATGAATCAACCTTTTATTTTAGAAATTTTAGATTTTTTAATGAATATTGCAAATAATAGTCAAAAGAACTCTAATTACTATGTATTTTTTTTTTTTGTAGCCAAGAGACTTTTAGGTGCCTCCCATGATAACTGCCTCCTAGTATTCATGACTGTGTCATTTCATTCCCTTGGGAGTGAGCAGGACCTGAGATTTTCTAACTAGTAACATGCTTTGGTTATAATGAAATGCCATATGCATAAACAATAACATGATATTTGCATAATTATGTAAGGTTGTAGCACCCGTATTGCTGGTGTCTCTCTTTTTATGGCTTTAAAGAAGCAAGCCACCATGCATCCTACAACTCAAGGAAATGAGCTATGCTGACAATCTGAGGGGGTTTGAAGGCAGCTCTCTCCTCGTTTTAGCATCTGATGAAACATAGTCCTAGCATGCACCTTAATTGGAGCCGTCTGTACCTTAAGCAGAGGATCCAGCTAAGCCATGCTTGGTCTTCTGACCCACAGAAACTGTGAGATAATAGATGTGTATATTTTTGTCCCATTAAGTTTATGATAATTTGTTTTGCAGTGAAAAAAAGACTAATATAGATGTGTTTTGTTTTTATCCTTTGAATCTAATGATTGATTCTCTAAAGACATACTGAGTTTTTCTGCTTCAAACATATATCAACTCAGACAACATTTTTTTCCCTGAGTTTTCATCCAAATGAGTATTCCTACACTTTATTGTTTGCCACTGAGTTGCCACTTTTAGCCTCTATAAACCTCTCATTAACTGAACAGACTAAGCATAATTGTACACCTCAGTGAGCGTATTCTATTTTAGCTATTTTGTTTACTCTGTTTCCTTGCAGTGATTTTTTTAAATTGAAAAATCTCCACACACATACAGTCCATACAAGGTATATAATCAGTGACTCACAATATCATCACTTAGCTGTATATTCTTCACTATGATCATTTTAGAGCATTTGCATCACTCCAGAAAAAAGAAAAAACTAATACATTCCATACACCTTACCCCTCCCTTTCACTAACCTAGTCAATCTACCCAATTTTTTACCCTTTATCCCCTCTATTTATTTATTTTTTATCCTTATGTTTTTACTCATCTGTCCATACCTGGATAGAAGGAGCATCAGAGACAAAGTTTTCACAATCACATAGTCACATTGAAAAGCTATACCATTATACCATCATCTTAAAGAATTAAGGCTACTGGAACATAGCTCACCAGTTTCAGGTACTTCCCTTCAGCCATTCCAATACACCATAAACTAAAAAGGAAGTTCTATATAATACATAAAAATAACCTCCAGGATAACCTTTCAACTCTATTTGGAATCTCTTAGCCACTGAAACTTTATTTTGTCTCATTTCTCTTTTCCCCCTTTTGGTCAAGGAGGCTTTCTCACTCCCATGATGCTGTAGCCTGGCTCATCCCTGGAGTCCTGTCCCACAGGGCCAGGGAGATTTTCATGCTTGGGAGTCATGTCCTACATGGGGGTTGGGGGGTGGCGGGCAGTGAGTCCACATGCTGAGTTGGCTTAGAGAGAGAGAGGCCACATATGAGCAACAAAAGAGGTTCTCTGGGAGTGACTATTAGGCATAGGTATAAGTATGCTTAGCTTTTCTTTTGCAGGAATAAGTTTCATAAGGGTGAACCCCCAAGATTGAGAGATCAGCCTATTGAAGTGGTTGTCCCCACTGCTTGTGAGAATATCAGGAAGTCCTCAGATGGGGAAGTAATATTTCCTCCTTTCTCCCCAGTACCCCAAGGGGATTTTGCAAATACTTTTTTATTTTCTCTTGAAGTGATATTTTAAAATTATGTTTCAACATCTAGTAGAGGTATTCCTATTTTTCTCCCCTTGTTTAAGCTGACAAACATTTTCCCAAATTCATTAGACTAGTCCTCAAAGAGCTTGACTTTTTACGGTATTTTTGTTTATGATTACACTTTTCAAAAATAGCTGAAAGAGAAGAGCCTGCAACCAGTGAATCCCCTGACCCCTACAAATGTTTCTCTTGTCCCCAATCACTTCTTCAGAATCTCCCCAGTGGGATCTGACATTTAATGTTCAAATAAAGTGTGGTAGGATATTCATGTATCTATTGGACATCAATGCACCTACTCTCACAGTCCAGTTTCAGTCTGAGAAAGATGGATGACTAATTTTTTAAATTAAATTGCACAGCACACAATAATCTTCCAATAAATGTCCCTCCTCCCAATCAATAACTCTTCTTATTTAATATGCCCTATTTTTATCATATCTAGAATCCTAGGCTTCTCAATTTTATATTGACCACTTCAACATGCATACTTTTTCTACATCATGGGAAAAATAGAATTTTGATATATTAAGGGTTCCAATATAAAAATTAAAATATAGGGTAGTCAGAAAATTTAGGAGAGTATTTTGACAATTTAGAGCTGGGAAGAACTTCTTAAGACTATTTATAAGTTTACGAGACATATAAGAGATGAACTGATTTGACTTCTTCATTAAAAAAATGGCAAAAGATTGACAAAGTTAATAGATAAAAGAAAACACATGGGGAAAGGTTAATATCTTTAGTATCTTTAGTAAACAAGGAAATTCTATAAATTGATTTTCAAGAGGCATACATATTTTCTATATATAAATATAGCAAAGAGATATGAAGAGCCATTTTGCAGAGGAAAAAATGTATGTGAGCAATAAGTATATGAAAAGATAGTCAACCTTGGTAGTACTCAGGGAAATATAAATTAAAACAAAAGAGAGAACATTATTCTGTCATAAAATTGGAAAATTATTTGAAAACAAATGTTGAGGGAAATGTGAAAAAGTGTTTTCTTTACTGTTGGTCAGAATATGAACTGTTGTAAACTCTCTGGAAAATAACCTGGTGGTGATTATTAAAATTCAAATTTCTTTTCTTTGACCCAACTTTGAGGAAATACTTCACGGAAAGTGTAGGTATATGGGAATATATGTACTTGGCTGTGTTCTTCCATTTTCTTGCTTCCTGCTAATTTATTTGAGCTAAAAATGGTATTGAGACGTTATGATGTGCTGGTAGTGTAAGAAAGGTTTGGGTCTAGGGATAGGGATGGGGATGGCAATCCCAGGCAGGAACTCATTTGGTCCTAAAATTTTGCAGAATTTAGAAAGACGTCATGTCTTGCACATAGCTATTTTTCTTGTTTTGTTTTGTTTTCAGGGAATGGAGATAGATTCCAAAATCATCTCTCTGCTGTACCTAGAAGCATCATGATCCTAAAATTCTTTAAGGTTTATTGCCCAGTCTCCCTCACTAACCATAGAGCATTCCTTTCTAAAAAAGCAGCTGTTTACTCAGATGATTGGTCCCTTTCTGTAATCTTTTATCCGTCATCTACCTGATAGATTTCATAGGCCAAATCTCTGATTATAATTCAAATAATCCAGAAAATAAACATAAAAACTATGAATAAAATACATATTCTTTAGACAAAGAATGATCTTCTTGAAGCAAGGATGTCCATTATCACCTCTTCCATTCAGTATTATATTGGAGGTCCTAGTCAGTAAGCTGAGGCACGATAAGAAACAAAAATTTGATAATTTGGGAAAGATGAAATAAAAGTCATTATTTGCATGCAAATTGACAGTATATGCAAAATTTCAAAGATTCTACAGTAAAACTATTAAAATCAAGTTGCAGGATACAAAGACACATAAAAATCAATTTTTTTTCTTATATGCAAGTAACAAATTATAGACAGTATGAAAATAAGGTATAATTTACCATAGCATCAAAATACATACAATACCTAAGAATAAATCTAATTAGAAATGTACAAGACCTCTAAACTGAAAACCACAAAGCATTTATGAACAGGAAACATAGGAGAATATCTTCATGATCTTTCCTAAAGGGAATAGAAAATCACTAAGCCTAATGGAAGAAAATCATAACTTAAACTACATGAAAATTTAAAATTTCTATTAATTGAAGATATCATTTAATGAGTAGAAAGACAAACCAGAGATTACAAGAAAATTTTGGAGCAAGCTCTTCCATTCTAGAAAACATAAACAACTATATAAATCATGAAGAAAAGGACAGACAGTCCAATAGAAAAAGGTTTTAACAGTCTGTGGGATAAAATGGGAAGCAGGCTCAAGAAGTGCTTCCTCTTGCATCCTCAGGTGTGATGGCTGGCTCCAGGAAAAGCACAGGTGCGGTGGTTGTTTGGATCATGAGCTGAAGTAGTTGATTTTTTCATGGAACACCATTTTTATTTGAAAAATGACAGAATTCATCTTGTCAGATTTTGGCATTTGAAACAAATGGCAACATTTGTTGCCAACCATAAAATTCAAACTTTCAAGGAAAAATTGGAAATTTTGAAAATTTGAAATTTTTGAAAATCTATCACTGTGAGTGTGAAAGCTTACAATACTTAAAGAGTTTTCTGACTAGCTTGGTGGTTGTAAAAACAAATGCATTTTGCTTATATTACATAATAAATGTGTTAAAATTTGGAAGCTCTGCATCACTCAGTGGACCAGCATTTTGCAAATGACCAGTAGATGAGGTTGCAAAGTTTTCAAGGATAAAAAATGAGTGATACATCAGCAGATTCCAATGTATCACATTCTAATGTAACAGTGCAAAAAGGTCATTGATTTAGTTTAAGATTCCACATTGCAACTTAGTTTAAGAACGTATCACTAGTGGAGTTTGTGAATATTTTCAAAATGATTATTCATAGTTATATGAAGAAAACTTTTAAAATACTCCTCCCTTTTCCAGAAATATATGTGAGTCTGTACTTTCTTCATATATTTCGACCAAAAGACCATATTGCAACTGACTGAATGTAGAAACAGAAATGAGAACCATCTGTCTTCCATTAAGCCAGACATTAAATAAACTTGCAAAATATATAAAAACAATACTACTCTTTTCACTATTTCCTCTCTGTTTTGGAAAATAGTTATTTTTTTATAAAAAACATATTGCATTAATGTACAATGGCTTTGTAACTGATATGGTTAAATGGATAAATGAGCAAACATTAAACATTTTTGTTTTAATTTTTAATTCAGCTAAGTATTGGTAGCTATAGCCCTCATAAACAAAAGCTCTTTTGAATCCTTACTAACTGTTAAGATACTGAGACCCAAAAGTCTGCAAATAGTTGTTCAAGAACTGAAAAATTAAGAGAGAGAATCTAAGAGCCCTGCCATGAAATTAAGACAGTGGAAGCCAACAGAGAAAAACCTGCATTCTGAGCTAAGGCCTGAGGTTGGCAAAGTACCAGCATGCTAATAGGCCTCTTGAGATGGTTTGATATATTGAATGACATTACCGATTTCAATGACTCCTCACTTATTCACTGCTGAGATGCTTTCCGTGTATTTCATGAATAGTGATAAAAGAAAAAGTAATGATTATTTATTGAAACGCCCAACTGCTGACAAACACTGCACTATGTTACTCTTCTGCTTGAATTCCTTCAATAGTGCCCTAATGACAGTTCAATACTGGAACAATTGCATGGCATAAGGACACCTTCATGATCTGGTTTTCCTCTATCTGTTCAGCCTCGCTTTCCACTGTTCCTTTAGAAAGTTAATTCTCTACAAACATTTAATTCTGTCACTCAAACACTTTTCATTTTATCACATCCCATTGTTTATGCTTTTCCTCCTGCTAGACTCTCCTCCACATTTCTTTTTGAATGAAAACCCTGTTCTTCTAGAGTTAGCTAAAGCATCTCTTCTCTATGAAGTTTCCTCATGTGTGCTTTGACTCTTCTTTCTTTGTTATTTTTCCACATTTTATGTTCTTCCAAAAATAATATCTATCCCAATAAATCTCATTTATCTTTATCCCTGTACTATAAGAATCTCACAAGCAGGAGTGTTTAATTTTTTTGGTATCTCCAGCACTAGCATATTTCCTGGCACATAGTAGGGATAAATATAAATTAATAACAAGTAGATAAAAGGAGGGACATCATCACTTTAAGCTTTGGGATTCATTATTGTTTGGAAAAGTCTACAAAGGGAGAGAGGTAGGAGGAATAGGAAAAGAATTATAAATTGAATTTTACCACCACATTTTCTCGACAATATCTAATTGATAATATGAACAATGAAATACATGTTTTAACAGCATGCTCCTGCTGTCAAATTAAGATAACAGAGCAAATTGAAGAATGGAGGCAAAATCGGCATGGTATTAACAAAACTGTTCCTTCTGAATTACAAGTTCTGATACATCTGCGAAAAGCATACTTGGGTTATCAAACCTTTTCTTGCCAAAGCAAACTTATTTGGAATATGTTGCTGATGTTTTATTCCTTTTTCCTGGAGAATTTTAGTTGAAAACTATATTTTACTAATATTTCTAATATTTCTGTATTTTGTATTTTTTTTTTACGTTTTTCTTTCTATTGAGTTCTCTCCATTCCTTTCTTGATCTTATCTTTTTCCTATCCTATGCTCCTATGCCACTTACCTTTTATTCTTGTATGGATTTCTATTCTTCTTTGCCATCTCCTCAGTTCTCCTGAAGATCATGGCAACAACCTTCTAAACAGCTTCTCTTCCTCTCTCCTATCCTGTGAATAATTGTATTATTATTCAAAGTATCATTCCCTTTTATTGAAATTTCCCTTCTTCCAATGGTGTGGGATGATTATACATTCCTGTTGTGTGGATGCCCAGTTTACCACATGACTTGCTACAGTCAATGCAATGTGATTAGCAGTAACCCAGGGCATTTAGAGCAGAGGCTCTAACAGCCAGCACGTTGTCCACTCTGTTCTCTGTTCCCTTTGCCATGAGAGCAGCTACTCCATCAGCCTGAGTCCCAGGGAGAAGGCAATATGGCACAGAGCCACAGCCAACCCACGACAACTCTGAAATGTGAGGGAGGAAAAAAACTTTGCTTTTGAAGCATCTGAAATGTAGAGTGTCGTGTGTTACTACAGTACAGACCATGATGCAATTTAGTCTACACTTTTCTCTTTTCAGACATCCTGCCTCACTGCCCCCCATCATCCCCTCACCCACCCTGTCCCGGCCAACAGTCACTTCTCAACATAGTAGCTAGAGTGAGCCTTTTACCATGGCCAGTCAGACATTCAGTGCCTCTCATCTGAGCTCTGAAATGCCTGCCCCTCCTACCCTCCATTTCACAGGTGCAAAGGCATAACATGGCGGCCACAAGGCACCACCTCACCTGCTCCTTCACTCCCTCCTTCACCCTCTGACCTCAGCATTCACCTGTCCCTTCCCATCCACTGAGCATCTGTGGCCAGGGCTTTCTTGCTCATCTTGGAATATGCTCCTGTCTTAGGAACTGGATCTTGGCTCTTCTGTCTTACCTCTGGGTAACTCCCTCAACTGCTTCGGTCTTGCTCAGGTGTCACTTTCTCAACGCGGCCTGCCCTGACCACTCTGTTTAAAATCGCAACCTGTTAACTACCCATCCTCACTGCACACTCCAGATAACCCTTGGTCTGCTTCACTTTTTCTCTCCATAGCATCTCTCACCTTTGAACATTGTAGGTAATATATGTAACGAAGCATTCTATGTGCTATATGTAACCATTTGCATTTTGTGTTTATTGTCTGTTACTAGACATAACATAATTTCCATGAGGTCAGGCATCGTGGGCTGTTTTGTTCACAATGGTGAATAGAATAGTGCATGATATATTTCTAACAGTAATATTCTTCCAAGAAATGTAGAATTAGAAGGAAAAAAATGTTTTGATGTGCTATTTTTTCTCCAGGTAAGAACAGATGAATGATGTGAATTAAATCATGTATATTAAAATATTTGTGAGATAAATAGACATTAATTTCATCAAAAGCTTACAAAGGCGTTTCATAAAGATTTAGTCTAAAAACAGGACATTATACTTTTAGAGATTAATATTTCTTAATTAAAAATTCTCATACAAAACTATGAGATGTATGACCTTTTTGGTTTTATTCATTTAAAATATGTGAAGTATTTCTATTCTCGAATTATCCAAACACATAACTATACAATTTTATGGAAGTATAGTACCATGCACTATTAAATCTGCAAAGTTCCATGGTGGTTTTTAAATCTCAGATTGTTGCCTTGTAAATTTTTATAACTCCAATTTTATTTTGCCTCAAGCCTCCCCTATTGTGATATATGCCTGCTTAAACTAGCTAATCTCACAGCTTGCATATTAAAGGAACACTATCAAGGAAACAGGGAGAAACTAATTGACCAAAGATCGCAACATGTATGTGTTTCAGCCATGATAGGGTGGTCAAGACTTAGTAGTAATATCAAATTTATTCGACGTTTTTGTATTTAGTGCGCTCTCCTATGCTTCAAAGCACTGATTGGAATCCAATTCCCCTTTATAACTGCCTAACTTTCAAAATGATTTTCCTTTTAATTTTGTCCTGTGTAAGTTTTTGTTAATGCAAAAGAAAAATCTTTAAATGAATATGTAATTTACAAACTGTGTATTAAGTCACTGTAATTGCCTAGCACTGTTTGAACTACAGAAGCACTTCACAGTTGTCACCTATATTAAGATGAGGTTGGAAGGACACCTGTTATCCTCATTTTACATCTGACATAAGTCTCAGAAAAATAATCACCCTAGAATCATATAGATTATAGTAGACGTGGAAATTAAATGCAAATTTTCTTGTCCAACATTGTTACAGGGCTGTTGCATTTGATTATTCAATGTGTGCACTGAACAGAGGGACCCTCAAGGAAAATCAGAAGCTGAAATTGAGCTGGTTCCTGGCCAGTTAACATTAGTGTCTCAACATGGGATTGTGTTGACCTAAAGCAGGGGTTGGAAAATTGGCCAAATTTAGCCTGAACACCTGTTTTGGTAGTTTTATTAGAACACAGCCATGATCATTTGTTTACATACTGGTGGGTATTTTCTCACATAATGGCAGAGTTGAGTAGCTGCCTCAGAGACTGTGTGCTTTGCAAACCTAAAAAGAGTTACTACCTGAATTTTATAGAAAACAATGTTAGTGATGCCTGGAACAAAGGAATGGGCAAATTTTAGTCATTAGGACAAAAGCATATTATAGCACGTGTCTGTGCTAGCAGCAACCTAGACTTGGTCAGCATAATGTTTTTGCATATACTAGTATTTGTGTATATTAATTGTTGCTTGTTATTGCATATATTAGTAGTTTGCCTTGTTTTATTGCTGAATAGATATTAATTAATTACAAAGGAAAAGTAGTCACTTTACAGTACAGAAACCTGGCAGCACACTCTTAACTCTATCACTTCACCAGTAATAAGAAGTATCACCATCACGTAACCTGTGAAATGATGCCTTGAGAAAGGCACTATATCAATTCTGTAGTATTGTTGCAAAAAATGTCTAATGTCTAATCAGGAGAAAATATCGGACAAAAACAAACTGGGGAATATTCTAGATAAGTGACCAGTACTCTTCACAAATGTCCAAGTCTGTTAAAATAAAGTTGAGGAATCATCACACATATGGGGAACCTAAAGAGACGTGATAACTAAATGCAATGTATGGTCCTGAACTGATTCCTGGACCAGAAAAAAAAATTGTTAGAGGAAAAATTGGCAAATTTAAATACCTATTTGTACAATGTTAATTTCCAGGTTTTGATAGCTGTACTGCAGTTATATAAGTTGTTAACATTGGGGAAATCTACATGAAGGGTATACAGGAATCCTCTGTACTATATCCACAACATTTCCATAAGTCTAAATTTATTTCAGAATAAAACAGTAAATAACTTTTGCACAAAAGTTAATTTTTCTGTCCTTAAGTTGTTGTATAATACTATGCAACTATAGATTTCTAGAATAAACTCAAGGACCCCAAAATGGTTAACAAATACCAACTGATGTACCCATACACATATTCAGATGAAATATATTGAAACCAACCATTTTGGTGACCAAGAATAGTTGATGGAGATTATTATCCTCAAAAGAATGCAGTAGAAATGTTAAGAAAAATTATCCAATATTGAAAATTATGCAAAAAGTTGGATGATATGGTCTTCCAATATAATGTGTGGGCATTGTTTAATTTTTCTACCCAAAGATTATTTATAAGAATGTACTTTATACAATTTCCTATTTACTAGTAGTCAACCCCCAGACTTGGTGAATTTATATACCCACTTGCAGATTTTTCTCTACTACAAATGCAAATAAATTTCTCTCTGGTACAAGAAATAATCCAAAATTAAAGTTTATTGCTCTATAGAAGACTGACCATTTTGTCTCTAATCTAGCAATATTATTCTACCATTTCTTTATTACATTGCTTTGTAATACCTGCTTCTCAAATGCTTTTGAACTAGCTTTACCAGCTTACTAGTTCCCTTGCTAATTAAAAATTTGGATAAAATCTTTATCACATATTTCTTTAATTTGTGACTTGTGTGTTTAACTTTTTGAAAATTATGATTAAACAGGATAATGGAACATGAAAGTAATGTTGCTTCATGACTGTCATGATTATACTTGTTCAACATATGTTCCTTTTAAGTACGAAATAACCTGTTTTCATAAACTTAATTCTACCAGCACTTTTTCTATTATTCCAGATTTAGCTGATGACCCAAAGCTTATCACAAAAACTATTAATTTCCCATGCATTTAGTGGAGAGGTGACATTATCTTGTGCAGAACTTGTTCATGGGTGACCCATAAACTTATCCAGTTGTCTTTAATGTCTCATTTACCTCAAGGGCATGTAAAGATGTAACTGAAATTAAGGAGATCTTGGGGAATAGAAAGAGAATGGTTGGTATTCATGGCATTTCCCCACTTTCCACACTCCTTCCCTTCCATTCCAAGCCAATTTGAAGGATGTTTTTAGAGGAATCACATGTAGTGTTCAATAGATATTTTCTGGAATTTGAAGAGATATTGTTACCTGAACTACACCTGAAAAAGAGTCAAAACACCAAAAGGTACTTAGAGTTGTTTATGGGAGCAGACTGAGAAAACTCTTAAGAAGAAATGACCTGCCCTTCCAGACTCTGTCAGGACAAAGCTAAAATTTTCCTGTGGGCCAGATGGATTCCTTTTAAGAAAGCCAGCCTTGATTAATGTCAGAATTGCTTATGCAGAAGAGGACTGCCTGGAGGTGCCCCAAATGACCACAATATAAAGAGGCTGGAGGTTAATTGCAGATGGAAGCCAGGTTTTGAATGGATAGCTAGTGGAGGACTCTAGGAAAGATTCCTATTCAGATTTTCTACCAAGAATTTACAAGGGCTTAATGATAGAAAAAATCAGGAATTGAACATTTGCCATGACCAGAAGTTACCGAACTGGTAGCAATTATAATTTTAATAGAAGGCATTTATGGCATTTATGGCTCTCTTTCCCCAAACTCTGATCCAGGAGACAGCAAAATGACTTGGGGAGAAAGGGCAAAAGAGCAAAGCAGGGAAACAGTGAAGAATCCAACAATGGCACCTTCTAAACTAAAGATTTCCCAGCCTGAGGCAGTCCCCAGCAGGGAGAGCAAGGAAGCTTCAAAGTAAGTGAAAAACTAAAGCATGATATTAGATCAGATGGACTCTATATGATCTATCAGGAAAAATAATTTGGTAGAAAACATTTAAAGGGCAGTGATGAAAAAGAGTAGTGCTGTTTGATTTGAACCATTCTGAATTCAAACTCATTCAATAATATGGTTACGTCAGTAATTTTAAAAACTATTTTTGTCTGCTCTATTCTCTTCAGCAATTTCCAAAATGGTCTTTGCAGGTTTATTATTCCATAAATCCTGCTTTTATAGGTCCTGTTTAAGACTGAATGTCTCCCATTTTAATAAATAGCTTGTATAATTTTGTGGATGTATTTCAATGTAGCTTGATATTTGATGATCCTATATGAGGCATTAGAAAAGTATCTTTTTAATTTTCTTTTTTTGTCATGTTTTTATTTTATCCACTTATTACCTTTGGAGAGTAATTGATCTCTCAGATTATTTAAAAGCCTGACACATGTCCAGTGTTAGGCTTTCCCTCAAACAGACACATTTCATGGTATCAGTTGGTAGAGCAGTGTACCACTGTGCCTTTAAGAGATCTTTTTTGAAGATTAAAGACATGCCTCTGAGAATACAAACAAGATCCAAAGAGATAAGTGCATGATTATAAAAACAATTATAAAGGTTTCTGACTGAATGTGGGAAGGAAGAGTTTTTAGCCAGTCCCTCCCACTTCTTTCTGCCATGGCACTTCCAGACTCTAAGGAAACTGGTCTTTGAGGATCCCAAAATTCAGGATGGTAATAGTTCTGTTTAAGAGAAGCTAGGAATATGTTCTCTAACTCATTCTTTTGCATAGAATCAGGACTCTTCACATTTAAACATTTTTTATTTTTTTAAAAAGGATGTTATTAAGGTAATGATAAGCTCTTATATTTGTCAAGTGCTTTATAATGCACAGAACAGTCTTATATCCACTACTAGATTTATTTTATAACAATCAGATAGAGAACAGTTGTTTTGCAATTTACCTAAGGTTTAAAAAGAACTCAGGTCTTCTGTTTTTTGCTACATTTTGCCAGTTTCTTAATGTAGGACGGTAAGTACTGATCCCCAGAGTCCTGCAGCTAGCAAAAGCCCACAAAATTTGGTTCTCTCAACCATGAAATTTCAGGGCATTTTAAAGTGAGCAAGTTCTATTTTGTTTTAGAAATTATGTCATCTAATATCAAGCTGGAGGATAAAATCTGATTTGAATATTTCATTTATCTTAGGCACAGACTGACGCAACATGTTGAATTCCACTTGATTTTCAAAATATTCCCAATACAAAGTCTTCTGTTTGAGTTTTTCCTTCCCTAAGTTAAATGAAGTTTGTCTTTGATTTGCTCAATCTTTTTTTAGATTTTTCCCCCTAGTTTGTAGCCCCTACCATTTTAATATCACTATTTCATTAATATGCTTTTTTCTTATTGAAATCTTACTCTCATGTAAGATTTGACAAAAATGTTGAAAATAATATGCAAAAACCTAATGAGACTTTAGGGTGTTATCTTTTTCAATGATATTTGCAATTACTTTCAAACAAACGAATGTCAGATATAAGCAAATAATTTAAGAGGGATTTGTAGTGATTAGGAATTCTTTATAAATTCCTTGGAATCATACAACAAGGTGTTGTCTTTACTGCTCAATGTTCCTGGCCTATGTACAGCATGCCTTTCCTTTGTCCCAACGGCTTGTACTGTTTAATGGGGAAACAAAGTTCAGAAGAAATAAAGAAAGGATTCAAAAGATTAAATGAGGAACCCTGACCCCCCCAAAAATACACTCACATAAAACTTCTGTATTGCAAAAACCTACATGGTAAATGGCCTAGTTGACCTAAATAATTTATTCTCTTTCCCTGTGAGAGGATTACACACCTCACTCTTCGATGTATGCTTTGCTTTACCATAATAAAAACGGCTTTGGAGGGGGAAGGGGAATGTAGAAAGAACTTAAATATTATTTAAGAAAGATTGGTTGGAGAATTTTTTATAAAAACATAATATGAATTATTATGTAGTTATTTTCATTTCTTTCTTTTTTTTTTTGCATGGGCAGACACCAGGAATCAAACCTGGTTTTCCAGCACGGCAGGCAAGAACTCTGCCTGCTGAGCCACCATGGCCAGCCCTATGCAGTTATTTTTAAATGAGGACAGAATATGGGAAAGTGTGGCAGTTTCTCCCCTGCCAACTGAAGAATATTCTGGTTTGGCCTATTCCATTTTACCTAGTTACCTAGCTCTCCAGGGAGATCTTTTTTTATTTTTATTTTTTAGCCAGAGCAGGTCTTTGGGGGGTTTAATACAAATAGAAAAGGAAGGAGTATAGGATAAGGATTAAAAGCATTGGCTAATGTAAAAATTGGCAATGTGAAAGGAGGAGAATTTAATGAGAGAAATATGAGGCCTGCTATAGGATTTAAGGAAAGAAAACAGAAGAGAGATAGAGAGATAGGGTATATTAAAAATACTGCAGTGATTAATATATCAATCTCAAATTGTTGAAGAGATGTAAATACAGTGTTTTTGTATCTTTTTTGTATTAGGTCTTAATCCAAATTGCTAGAGGCTTTATAAAGAGAAAGAAACAGGAAGCCAGAGTCTGAGAAAGCCTCAGGGTGCAGCTGGAAACAGGAAGTCAGTGCAAACCTGGAAGAGAAGGGAGAGAACATTGCTGTGTGATGAAGGGAAAAGGTTTAAGCATGGCAAATTCACATGGCAAAGGATGTGACTGTGTAATTCTATTATAGGGAGAGAGTGGAAAAACGGTAACAATACTCCAATCTATCCCCTTTTCTTAAGCTAAATAGGTCTAAAATATGTAGTCCTAACTCTATTAAGAAGATTGCTCTTTTTTTCCAAACTCCTCCTCCACTGCAATATCAAAACCTTTGCTTGACTCTTACAGTTATTATTTAAAGTAGCAACACAGGAATAGACCAATGAGAAACAAGGTGAGAAAGTGTGAGAAACCAGTGTCTCCACATTGAAAGCAAGTCTGCCATTTGCCATCTCTGCCCCATGGGTTCTGTGATAGGAGGGAATCTTGCCCATGTAAATATCCTCCCATAATTTTAATGTGCTCCAGCCAGTGCACTAGAACACAATCTATCCACAGCAATTCCTTACTGGGTGAAAATAAAGAAGGGGATAAGGAAAGGAATAACAAAAAACTCTCAAAATTTTTTTCTTGGACCAATATCCATATTAGTCATTTTAATTTAATTAATTTCCAAGCTATCATAGCTTAACACATATATTGCAGAAGACAGTTGTCATTTTTTGCTTGTCCAACACTCATTTCTCCTTCTTCTGGCAAAAGTAATCTTGCTTTCCACAAGGAACTTCCACTTTCCCATTCACTTTCTTTGCATTTTGAGTAAGGGCGTTTCAAACCCTGCTATAAGAGGGATCATATGACTCAGGCTTGAGCAATCAAAACTCTTATCCTGGTGACTAATTCTAGAGTGAACAGGTGATTCAGTCAGAGCTCTGGAGGATGCATTCTACACCACTTGTTGCAATTATTGAAGAGAAAGTTTCACCTTGTCCTCCCCCAAACTGGAGTTGCTGTAGGATAACAAATAATCCAAAAATTATAACAGCCATATTTCTACATGTGAGGCAGCCTGTATGAGAAGTTAGCCAAGGCAGAGGAACACAGAGAATTCAATAGCAAAAGCGAAAGAATCCTTGTGACTGTTTTATTCTCTACACCTAGCCATGCCTGAAAATATCTCTGGACTTTCAGATCACATGAATCAAGAAAATCATGGTTTGATCAATTAACTTTGATTTTTTTTTTTTTACCATTATTTGCTATCAAATGACTACTTGAGATAACTAGATTTATCTAGTTCATATTGGTATTTATACAAACTTTTGCATAACAGTCATCTACAATATAAAATGAAGAAACACACAACTGGGAAAGAAAGGAATTCCCTACAAAGTTGATTGTCTCTTTGAGTGTTTTATTCTATAATTAATTCCCTCCCTACCTCTATGTCATGTAAATTGTTGAAGTTTCTTACAAGAGTGGAAAATTCATGAGAGCCACTAATTAGATATGGAGAAAAATTCAAGTACAACCCAATGTTCCAAGAAATTATGAAATCTTTTCTTTTTAGCTACAAGATGCTGAGCATTTAGAATAATTTTTTGAGAGAAATATAAATGTGATTAAAAAGTAAATATTCTCTGTCCTTAGAAATTATTATGAAAGGTGACAAAAGCATCTTTCTCAAAGGTGTGATAATTTCCCTGCAGATTTGGGTCATCAGAGGGCCTGTGTTCTAACCAAATTCTAGTGCTTAGAATTCACTTCATTTCCTAGTCAAAATCTTCACCTACAAAATAAGGGCTGAGGATTAAATCATTTTAAATATGCCTCTCTGTATAAAATGTTATAAATTGTACAATGTTGTTTACATTAATTTCACTTGATATAGCATGTTTTCTCAAATAAGGGAATATTTCTTGATGTTTGTATGAAAGCCTATAGTATCCATACAGCCAAATATGTCCTTAATTTTACTTTTGGAGAATTAACTAGATTTGTAGGCATATGGAACTGCAGAAGGAAATGAAAGAATGACAAAGTGGTTTAATTTACATAATCTTAATTTTGTCCCCTAAGCAGAACAGAGCAAGATAATGCTGACCAATTCCCTATGCACAATGCACTGTGTACCACTGGCTCTTGCTGAACTATTCATAATATTTATTTGAATGGAAAAAATTCTTATGCAATGTGCTGATGCTCTGATAAGTGTATCCTCAAACATTTCAAGTGCTTAATTATAAGCCAGACACTGAAAACATGGTACATTGAGGTGACTTACTCTGGGAGCAATACAAATGTATATTGCTATTGAGCAACTTGGAGAGGTATGAAAAGTGGATTACCAAGAGATTTCTTAAGAAGTAATTTTCTATACTGGATTAGTGAATATTCTTACAGTTTTTTAATTTGCATCCCCATTTAGAAATCTTTTTATTTATCTTCTTTCTTGCATTTGCTTGAAAAATCCTTTGAATCTTTGAGCTAACAAAAAGGATTTTTAAAGTTTTTGTTGCCTTATTCAATAAAATTGCAGATAAGGAAAAATGCTATTAACACAGTTTTAAGTGTCTTTATTTTTGTACAAATTCAATGAGCATTAAAATATACAGTACATACTAATTATTAAAGAAATTAGATAAAAATAGAACAAACTAAAAATTGCCTTTAAAATTTTAATCCTAATGAAGTAAACATTATAAATTTATATTTATTTGTTCTGCAATGAACTTGAGTCTGCTTATACTAATGGTAAAATGAAAGAGGTTAAAATAAACAGCCGAGAAATTAGTAAAAGGAAAAATAAGCATTGGAAGATAACAAAAGCAGGGATTCATAGAAAACAGGCAGAAATGTCCATCACAGATCCTACATAGTTATGAGAGGTGGGCCCTATATTTAGCTTTAAGTTTCTTAAAGCCAGATAGAGTGAGAATCATGGTTCAGTAGAAGAATTGTCATGTTAGTAAGGTAAATATAAACCAATAAAGATAATGGAAGGGTTTCTGGATCTATGATTTGACAGAAATTTCTTCCATGCAATATTACAGACAATGTATGATATAAAAAGACACTCAGTGATATAAAAATAATATATATATTCAAGTGTATTGATAATAAATATAATAATACATGTAATATGACTTTTAAATACCTTTCCTTTAAGTTAACTGATGATATGATACTGAAGTGGAATTCACTAAGAGCGACTATATGTTAAGCCAAAATAATGCAGCCTATTCATATTGATATACCCTCAAACTGTTGAAAACTGTACATTGAACTAATATGATGATATTTTTGCAAATATTATCTCTACTTTACATTAGAGATAATAAGCCAAATAGAATTCTTCTTCTTTAGCTATTGTGCACATACTTTCATCTGTACCACAGGGTGAGCTAGATTCTGTCTTGTATGATTAATTTTCTAAAGCACAAAATATGCCAAACCTCTGTTAGGTGCTCGGTTGTAATGATGAAAGAGCTGCTGGATGCTTGCTTTGGGAGTGCAAGTAGGGGCAGAAATCTCTCAGAGGCAGAAGGACTTGGTTGTTGATGAGGACTGATTGGCCACCTTGTATCCCTTATCTATTCGTAGCCCTCTTTTAGAGACAGGTAAATTAGGTGGTCAATAAAACTATCTGGAAAAAAATAACTTTACTGATCAGTGCTTTGTTCATAAAAGCTGCAACTGAAGCTTTACAACTGTGAAGCTTTAGTAACCAGCCGTAAACGTACGCATGCACGTACACAGAGAATTCAATCTAATAATGCTCAATCCCTTTGAAGGATTTAGATAAAAATGGAAACATGAAGGTGCCTGTTGAAATGCAAAGTAATTCAAGTATGTCATGAGGGAAAAAGATGTTTTTCTCGCAAACTTCACATAGGTTTAAAGCAAACTATAATAGAAGTGATAAAAAATGATAGATGAGTTTACATTAGATAAGATTAGAAATGTAAGGAAATTGATACATTAACAATGGGCAAATATTTACAGAAAGTATCTTTCTCGGGTTGTGGGATCAGGGCGGGGGTGGTGGTGGGGAATTGTTTATATTTTTGTTCTTTTCTATGTGTTCTATGGTTCTGTATAGTTTTCTATAATGAGCATGTGTTAATTCCACAAACAGGAAAATTAGTGATGACTATTACTTCAAATTGGTCATTTTAAAAAATTGTCATACCATAATCAGATTTTGGGAAATCATTAATATACATATATATGGCTGTCTCTAGATCTCTTGGCTAGAATGCTATAAAACCTTCTAATAACTTTATTTAACTTTTTAATTGTACAGTATAACATATAAACAAAGCAAAGAAATAAAAAAACAATAGTTTTCAAAGCACTCTTCAACAAGTTACAGGACAGATCCCAGAGTTTGTCATGGGCTACTGTACAATCTTCTCATATTTTCCTCTAGCTACTCCAGAATATAGGGGGCTAGAGGGCTTAAATATTTTTTTTTATCATCACAGTGGACTTTTTTCCTTCTTTTTTTGTGAAAAATAACATATATACAAAAAAGCTATAAATTTCAAAGCACAGCACCATAATTAGTTGTAGAACAGATTTCAGAGTTTGACATGGGTTACAATTTCACAATTTTAGGTTTTTACTTCTAGCTGTTCTAAATACTGGGGACTAAAAGAGATATCAATTTAATGACACAGCATTCATATTCATTTGTTAAGTCCTATCTTCTCTGTATAACTCCACCATCACCTTTGATCTTTCCATCCCTCTCTTTAGTGGTGTTTGGGCTATGGCCATTCTAAATTTTCATATTGGAAGGGTTTGTCACTAATATAGGGTAGGGAGATGGAACTATGGAGAGGCTGAGCTAGGTTTCAGGACTTATCTGGACCAGGGACCCATCTAGAGGTTGTAGAACCTTCTAATAACTTTTTTTTTCCTTTTTTGGCATATGCAGGCACCAAGAATTGAACCCAGGTCTCCAGCATGGCAGGTGAGAACTCTGCCTGCTGAGCCACTGTGGCCTGCCCCCTCTAATAACTTATTGCTGCAGCTCAAGCCCATGATTTTTTATCAGATTAAAGTAAAGAAATGAAAATTCCTCATATAATGAGACATAAATACATGGCAAGTCAATATTTGTGAACTAATCTATTTTTTTATTCTCTTATACTCTGTCAGAAAAATTATCTATCATTTCTTTGTGAGGCCTGTTTAATTTCTGAGAAGTAGAATTTTTGTTAGGCCCATAAGACAGGGTAAATCTGAAAATATTTCTGAAGACCTGCCATATCTTTGAGAGTAGGGGCATATCTGTGCTCCAAATGTCAAGTCTCTGTTTCTGTTTTGGCACATTCCAGCTGAAATAAACTAATTAGGTAATAACAATATTATTGATCCCATTAGTTATGATTATTGTACTTCAATATGTCCAAAATACCTTTTTTCCATTATGGTATGTGAGAGGGATGAAACAAAACTGGTAGTTCCAAATAATATTTTAATGTGATCACATTGACCATTAAATATGAAGCTTGCACTTTAATTTTGTGTAACTAAGATCTAGATAAGTTAAAATAATTTAAGTGATTTTTTAAAAAAGTTTTGTTTGTTTGTTTTTCTGAGCATACTTAATTACAATCTTTGAAAACAAAATTTTGAAACATGAAACAGCAGCTGTGTTTGCTCAAAATGCTCATAATGTAATTGTTCAATCTGTTTATTTGTATTTGGTGCTTACTATTTTGGGGCAAGAGGTATGTATGCCAGTGTAACATGAAACTCTTCACTAATTTTACTGGGAAATTTGGATTGTCTGAAAGTCACTAGGATGAGAACTTTTTGGTCTTAGTCTTGCTGCTCACTTGAAGTGCTACACTTAAAAATGTCATGGGAATTGGGAGGCTTTTCCCACATATATTCCTCTTGGCACAAAACTGTTCAGTCACTTAGCCACATTTATTGGAAATCCTAGTGACTCTAAACTTGTGAGAATATGGAGATGTTTTGTCTAAAATAAGATTAATAAAAAAAGAGAATTCAAGAAACTCATGTTTGCAATTAAAATTTCTATGCTATTTAAATAATGAATATTCCACACTTTATAGCATCAGTTCACTACTTTCTTTCTGCTGGTTAAGTTGGATAGAGTTTATTAATTTCTGGTGCTCAGATTTGATGCTAGCTAGAGACAGAAAAATAAATGTTTTGGCAAACTTTTATTCTATGTAGTGTGGTGTATCTAAGGGAAAGATCTTCATACTCAGGGATATCTTTCAAAGACTTGCCTCAATACTTTATTTCAGACTGGACCTTTTTTCAGTCTGGGCTTGATTCATTGAGAATATAAGCTAGGAAGGATTTACATTTACTTTGGGCAGGGCATTGAACTTCCACAGGTATGAGATGAGGATGCAAGTGAGTCTTTTCTAGATCTTATGGGGAAAGCTGAGTTTACTGGATAGCTAGGTTACATAAGAAACAGTGGATTTGGGAAACAAGAAATGCCTAGCACCTAGCAGTCCTCAATACTGAAATCAATTTTGACTTGTGTTAAAATTCTCTCCCTTTATTTTATCTCTATACTTAGAGCTTTATGGAAAGGTTTTATTTTCAAATAATTGCCTTTAATACCTAAGATAAAGTTGTTTTATATTGAATTCTTCATAGTCAATTCTGAACAGACCTACCACCACCACTTTTGTCTTTCTGCTTTCTATCTATATAAAAAGCATTTTGTTTACTGCAGGATAACAAATATTCAGTAAAATCAACATGCATTGAACTCAGTGTTCAGGCTACTGCTGCATAGGGAATTATTATAAAACCAGGAAACATCATTCTCTTTTTAAATAACTCATTATTTGATGGTGCTTGTACTGGTTTGAAAGGGTTATGTATACTGGAAAGCCATGGTTTAATCTTGATCCAATCTTGTTGAGGCAGCTTCTTTTAATCTCTATTCAGTATTGTAGGCTAAAACTTGTTTGGATCATCTCCACAGAGTTGTGACTCACCCAGTTGGATTAGAAGGAGATGTGACTCCACCCATTCCAGGTGAGTCTTGATTGGTTTACTGGAATCCTTTAAAAGAGCAAACAGTTTGGAGAGGGCCCCCTTTTTAGAGTTATGAGAACCACAAGAGGCCACACGGCCAGCCTCCTTAAACCAAAGTACCTTTCCCTGGATGCCTTAAATTGGACATTTCTATAACCTTGCTTTAGCTGGGACATTTTCACAGCCTTAGAACTATGGACTTGCAACTTAACAAATTCCCTCTTCTAAAAACCATTCTGTTTCTGGAATATTGCATTCTGGCAGCTAGCAAAATAGTACAGTCTAATGGGTCAAAAAACAAGTATGTAAAATAAGGATGGTGAGCAGAACTTGTTATGGACAGAGGGCAGATGGACCGAGACACAGGAGTCTAGCTTCCAAATATCCCATTACCTAGAAATACTACATAAGACAAGTCAATAACCTTTCTGTTTCTTAGTTTCATCATTTGAAAGCTAAAAGAAAATGCTTCTTCCATGGTTCATTGTGGATACCTATGGTTTTAGTATAATGTTCTTAGAAGTATTAAAAGAAGAAAGAATTGAAATGAGAAGATTATAATTTATTTTTTCCTAAATGATATTATTCTAAAAATGCAAATACTATATATTGATGTAGAAAACTTTGGCAATACTTTAAAGTATGACAAGAAACTTTACATTTCTAACCTATGGGTATGCCTATATGATAAATAAATATTACTTTTAGGGGATGGTATCATGGTTTTTACAATTTATCTATAGTTTATCTAAATATTTTAGACCAAACATTTATCCTGATTTTTGAAAGGAGATTTTAAGAAAGTTCTATGAATTAAAAAATTTAATGACTCCATTCTAGAAAGGAATAAAAAAAGATGTTTCAAAAATAAATGATTATAAGCAGACATCTCAAAAATAGTCACAAAAATTGCATCATGAAGGAGTAATATAGATGTTATTAACCATTTACATTTATTTCTAAATCGAACAGAAAGAGATAGAGAAGAAATGTAAGGTAATGGAGCCTAACAGTGTTCTCAAATTAAATGGACTTCTTGATTCTGAGAGTACCTGGGTCAGTGCATGTGGCTCTGCATGCTTTAAAAGGAGGCTTATAATTATTGTTCTACTTTGCGAGCTGCTGGAATGTGATATACCAGAAATGGAAAGGCTTGTAAAAAGGATAATTTATTAAGTTGTTAGTTTACAGGCCTAAGGCCAAAAACATCCAAATTAAGGCAAAGCTATGGAAATTTCCAATCTAAGGCATCCAGGGAAAGATACCATGGTTTACGATGGCTGATGACATTCAGGATTTCTCTCTCAACTGGACAGGCACATGGTGAACATGGTGACATCTGCTAGCTTTCTCTCCAGGCTTCTTGTTTCATGAAGCTTCTCCAGGGGCATTTTCCTTCTTCATCTCTGAAGATCTCTGTCTGCATGGTCTCTTGTGGTTCTCATAACTCTAAAAAGGGGACTCTTTCCAAACTGTTTCCTCTTTTAAAGGATTCCAATAAACTAACCAAGCCCCACCAAGAATGAGTGGAGTCACATCTTCCTCTAATCAAAGTTTAAGACCATTGGGCATGTCATATCTCCATGGAGATAACCTAGTCAAGTTTCCAACCTATAGTACTGCATAGGCATTAAAAGAAATGACTGCCTCAATGAGATGGATCAGAATTAAAACATGGCTTTTCTAGGGCACATAATCCTTTCAAAATGGCACAGTTATAAACTGCATTATGTTATATACCCACCAAAAGAAAACTTTGAACAAAACTCAGACTGAAAGAATAAAACACTCCAGGAGAAATTTAGGGTTGTTAATAAACAAAGTTATCAGAATTTCTTGATCAGATTCCTGATGTATTTATTTCAGGCCACATTTACAAAAATATATTCATTTTGCTTAGACCAAAGAATATTCCTAAGTAGCTACTATTATTAATCTTGAGCAAATAGTGTGGAAATAAGACAATGCAAGTGATAGCATAACCCTTCTCATAATACTATGAGTCTAAGCTCTTATCATTGGCTCCAACCATAGTTGTCATGGGAACTATGCTAAGGGGTAGTGTTGATGTTTACCCTGTGGAGAAAATTTTGAAAGAAGGTTCCCTTGTAGGACAAGGTCAAGCAAGGTTCTGTGGAGATGGTTATAAGTAAATCTGGATGCTCTCAGAATTGCTTTATTCCCCTGGGTGTGGGAAGGGAATGGAAGAGCATTTGTTTTTCATCTGCTTTATTCAGTAGTCCTTAACTTTTGACAAGGGAACCTCTATGGAGTAAGGGAACTATATGCAATTTGCCCACGTGAGTGAGAGAACCCATAAGATAGAAGAGGGAGATTGTGGGATCCCTGATTAAGAATTATATCAGATGTTTCTAGAATTAAGAACATGACACTTTTTCTTCCCCATATGTTATATTAACCATATCCATTTTTATGTATCTTCACTAATATTTATAATTGTGTGTTCTCTTGTTTTTTCCTTTGATTGTAAAATTTTAGCTATTGTGTGGTATTCTATGTCTTCCTAAAAAGATAGTTTTTGTTTTTATTCATTTATTTTTTCTTCTACTCTACTGACTTATTTATGTTTATTATCACTGCTTGTTTTGTTTCTTTACTTCCTTTGCGGTTGTCCTTTCCTAGCTTGTTTTATTTGCAAAGATAACTTCATTCATTTCTTCTTTAATAAATGTATACAAGACAATTAAAATATTTTATCCTGAATATTTTAGATAGATTTTCACACGCAGTGTTATTTAGCTCTAAATTCTTTGTAGTTTTATATTTATATCCTCCTTATCACTACAGCTATTTAGGAATATATAGCTGATTTCCAAATATAAAATTTGGGAGGTCAAAGGAGTGATCCTTTGGTAGCCATTTTCTAATTTTATTGCATTACAGTCAATGAACAAGGTCAATGTGACATCAGTTATTTTGAATTTGTTCTGATTCCTTCTTCAGTCTAATAAATAATTGTTCTAGTTTGCTAGCTTCCAGAATGCAACACACCAGAGACGGATTGGCTTTTAATAAAAGGGGATTTATTTTGTTAGTTCTTCAGAGGAAAGGCAGCTAACTTTCCACTGAGGTTCTTGGTTACATGGGAAGGCACAGGATGGTCTCTGCTGGCCTTCTCTCCAGGCCCCTGGGTTCCAACAACTTTCCCCAGGGTGACTTCTTTCTGCATCTCCAAAGACCTGGGCTGAGCTGAGACTGCTGAGATGAGGAATGCTGAGCTGCTTAGGCTGTGCTACATTGTGCTCTCTCATTTAAGCACCAGCCAATTAAGTCAAACGTCATTCATTGCAGCAGGCCCGCCTCCTAGCCGACTGCAGATGTAATTAGCAATAGATGAGGTTCACGTACCATTGGCTCATGTCCACAGCAACAGAACTAGGTGCCATCACCTGGCCAAGTTGACAACTGCATCTAACTACCACAATCATGAACATTTTTTTCCTTCTGATATTTTGGGTGTTAATTTACTTATTTCTTAAGTTCGTAACCAAATATTTATTGAGTGTCACTATGTTCTGGATGATGTTCTGTCTTGCATTCTTCTTTTGCTTGCTAACTTTCTTGCTTTTTTGTGTCCTGTTTCCTTTCTGTATAGTGGGTTCTTGATCTCACCTAGTAAAACCATTTTAACATGCTGATTTAGTTTGCTAAAGCTGCCAGAATGCAATGTAGAAATGGATTGACTTTTTAAAAACACGGATTTTTTAAGTTACAAGTTTACAGTTCTAGGGCCATAAAAATATCAAAACTAAGGCATACAGAGAAAGATGCCTTCACTCAAGAAAAGCTGATGGCATCCAGAACACCTTTGTCAGTTTGGAAGGCATGTATTTGGGCTCTGGTCCATTGACTTCTGGTTTCAAACAACCTCCCTGAGGGAATTTTTTCTTTCTGCATCTCCAAACATTTCTGTGTTGGCTCTGAGCTTTTTCCAAACTGACTCCTTCTTAGAGGATTGCAGTAAGCAGAGTAAGGCCCACCTTGAATGGGCAGAGACACATCTCCATGGAATCCACCTAATTAAAAAGTCCCCCTCATATTTGGGTGGGTTGCATCTCCATGGAAACAACTTCATAAAAAAGATCCCACCCAAACAATAGGACTTCCCCCACAAGATTTGGATTAGGAAAAAGAACATGGATTTGGGGGGTTACATAACAGTTTCAAATCAGCACACTCCACCCTCTGAACCCCCAAAAAGATATGTTCTTTCCATAAACAAAATACATTAATTCCATCACAATATCACAAAAGCCTTCAACCATTTCAGTAACAATACAAATACAATACAAAGTCATAAATAGTACAAAATCTCATCAAAGTCAGTTACAGTCATGGTCTGTTCTAAGGCAGAATTCTCCTCTGGCTCTGGACCTGTGAACTTAGAGCAAGTTATCTGCTGCCAATAGACAAGGGAGAAACAGTTACAGGATAATATTCTTAGTGCTATAGGGAGAAATTGGAATGAACACTGGAGTTGCAGACACAAACAGTTCCAGAAAGCTGTGGGGCAAACTCCATTAGATTTCTAAGTCTGAGAGTGATTTGTCATCCCCATGACTTGGATGAGGGAAGTCCCACCTTTTGTAAGGTCTTACACAGTGGCCCTTTACTCCCCAAATGTTGCGGTGAGGGTTGCAACATTGGGCAACTTTGGAGAGACCACCTTTCTCTTGGCTCCACCCTCTCCAAACACTGGGGCTGCACCCAGGCTCTCTGCCATTTCTGAGGCACACACTCAACTCCCTCAGAACAGGGGGCAGCAGTAAAGCTCTCCCCAGTTCCCAAAGAATTTGTTCTACCCTCTCTGAGGCCCAGGGCAGCAACACTCTTCTGCGTGTTCTCTGCCTTCAAGGCAAACTCACCCTCTCCAAGTACGTGGATAGATATACTCTCCTGGCCCAAAATTTCTTGGCTTTACACTTTAGTTTCCATAGTTCTGCCTTTGAAGTAATTTTTCCTTCAATTTGTCCCTTTTCTGTTCCTTTTAGTCCAGGCTGGCAGTGGTTCCATTTATACAGCTCTCATAAGAAATTTGTTGGTTTTCCATGCAATATACATGGATCACACCCATCAGATAATAGGACCTTCCATAAGTCCTTTTTGGATAACTCCATTTCCAATTATGTCTTTTTCTGAAATGAATAACTGGCTCCATGTTTGGTTAAATCCTCATGTTGGGCACTATTATCTGAGGTCTCCATTTCTGGAAGCCAAGATTTTTCCAGACCATCAATTTCTGGTTTCTTTGTACCCAAGAGTTCAGTTTTCAGCTTATCTCTTTCCTGTCACATTTTATTATAAGCTGCAAGGAGTAATGAGGCTGCATTTTCCACATTTAATTTGGAAATCTCTTCTGTTAAATATCCAACTTCATCAATCTCAAATTCTCCCTTCCCTCCAGCATCAGCACTTAAGTTTGTCAAATTCTCTGCTACTTTAAAACAAGGGTTGTCTTCCTTCCAGTTTTCAATAACATGTTCATCATTTCTGTCTAAATCCTCATCAGAGGTATCTTTAGAGTCCAGATTCCTACCAACAATCTGTTCAAAGCAATTCAGGCCTTTTTTATAAAACATATCATAATTCCTCCAGAAACTTTCCCTTATCCATTTAAAAAGCTGTTCCACCATATTTGGCATCAGCAATCCACATCAGTACCCCACTTCCCTGGTACCAAAACCAGTTTTAGTTGCTAAAGCTGCCAGAATGCAATACACCAGAAATATGTTTGCTTTTATAAAGGGGATTTATTACGTTACAAGTTTACAGTTCTAAGGCCATAAAAATGTCCAAACTAAGTCATCCAGAGAAGGATACCTCAACTCAAGAAAGGCCAGTGGCATTCAGAACAGCTCTGTCAGCTGGGAAGGCATGTGGCTAGCATATTCTGGTCCTTTGGCTTCTGGTTTCAGACAGCTTCCCAGGGGTATTTTCTTTCTTCAACCATCTCTATTTGTGTTGGCTCTGAGCTTTTTCCCAAAATTGTTCCCTTTTAAGGGACTCTAGTAAATGGATTAAGGCCTACCTTGAATGGGCAGAGACACAACTCCACGGAAACCACGCAATCAAAAGGTTCCATCCACAATTAGGTGGGTCACATCTCCATGGAAACAACTTGGTCAAAAGATCCCACCCAAACAACAGGTCTGCCCCCAAAAGATTAGATTGGGAAAAAGAACATGGCTTTTTGGAGGTACATAACAAGTTTCAAATCAGCACATCTGCCTACCTTATGGGCTTATGATCCTTTTCTCAACTGCCAAAACATTTGGAGCATGGACACCTAATTTGTTGTGGGATATCTTTATGTCTGAGCTTCAAAGAAGCATTCAGAAAAGCATATTAGGAATGGCTCTGTATGCCCTTATCAGGACATTATATCCTTATTCATAGACATCATAGGCAAGAGTTCCCATATCACAAGCTCTTTACTATTTAATATTTATTTTATGACTCTGGTCTAACCCTCAAGATCCACTCCTTTATGGGAAAACCTTGCCTTGCTGAAATCTGTTCATTCCAGTAGCTTCTTTTTGTAAATAATCTTTTTCCACAGGCAGGGGATTTTCTATGCTCAGCTATATGGGCAGAAATCTATGCCAACCATGTCCCTATTTATTGATCTAGAGACAATAAGTGAAGGGGAGTAGTGTCATAAAGAGGGTATCATTTTATGATACCTCTGCATGAATCTTTGATTCAGCAGATGCTTTGTTCTAAAAAGGAGTTTTAAGGTACAATATTCTCAGGCATATCCACCCAAATTTCACCATCCCAGGTTTCAGATTCTGCTCTATCCATATCAAGGCTTTTAGCAGAGGAGAGGGACTGGGTGGTGTACTCCCTCTTGTTTTGCAGCTTTACCACTTTTGGAATCAAAATGTATGTCTGTTTTCAGCAAGTCCATCCTATTACTGCATGATCTGAGAGTTCTTCAAATATTGCCATTTGGGTTTTCAGGTTTGCTACAGTAAGCCTGAGTTGGTAGCTGGTTATCTTGAGCCTCTCATTCTCTTTCTTCAAGGCTTCTGAGGCAATTACCAAAAAAACAGCCAACTTCACAGAACTTATAATTACCATTTGTCTTAGTTTGACAGGATTGCTATGACAAATACTACACAATGTATTGGCTTAGACAACAGAAATGTATTGTCTCATAGTTTTGGAGGTTAAGAGTTCAACATCAAGTTTTTGGCAGGGTTTCTTTCTCCCAAAGTCTGTAGCACTCTGGCATTCCTCATCACATGATGTGCTGGTTTGAAAGGATGTATGTCCCCTAGAAAAGCCATGTTTTAATCTAAATCCTATTTCATAAAGGCAGAATAATTCCTATTCAATACTGTATGCTTGAAATGGTAATCAGATCATCTCCCTGGAGACGTGATTTAATTAAGAGTGGTTGTTAAACTGGATTAGGTGAAAACATGTGTCCACCCATTTGGGTGGGTCTTGATAAGTTTCTGGAGTCCTATAAAAGAGTAAACATTTTGGAGAATGAAGGAAATTCAGAGAGAGCAGAGAATGCTGCAGCACCATGAAACAGAGAGTCCATCAGCCAGTGCTCTGGTGATGAAGAAGGAAAATGAGTGCCAGGGAGCTTCATGAAACAGGAAGCCAGGAGAAGCTAGCAGATGATGCCATTCTTGCCATGTGCCTTTCCAGCTGAGAGAGAAGCCTTGACTGTGTTCACCATGTGCCTTCTCACTAGAGAGAAACCCTGAACTTCATTGGCCTTCTTGAACCAAGGTATCTTTCCCTGGATACCTGTGATTGGACATTTCTATAAACTTGTTTTAATTGGGACATTTTCTCAGCCTTAGAACTGTAAACTAGCAACTCATTAAATTCCCCCTTTTTTAAAGCCATTCCTTTTCTGGTATATTGCATTATGGCAGCTAGCAAACTAGAATGCATGACAATCTTTCTCTCTCTGTGTTCATCTGATTTCTGCTGACTTCTGGTTTCTATGATGGCTAGCTTCTTTGACTCACTGCATCTAAATTTCCTTTGCTTATGAGGACTTCGTTTACATGGATTAAAACCCACCCTGAGTCAATTTGGCCTCAACTAAATAGGATTTTCAAAGATTCTGTTCACAAATTAGTCTACACCTTAACTAATAATAACATCTTCAAAGTCTTATTTACAAGTGGGTTCATAGCCCAAGGAACAGAGACTAAAATTTGAACATATGCATGTTTCAATCCACAACACCATTCACTGATCCCATATTTATTAAGCCAGTGCTTCCTCATCTACCTGTACCTCACCCCAACCCATCACAGGTGAAAGTATCAGTAATTATGATGTTGCAATACACTAAGGATTATCACCCCACTTCTGGTAACAATGATTTTAGTTTAGATTCCCCAGGAGCAGATTCTGAGGCAAAGATTATTTATAGGCAACTTATTTATGAAACAATCCCTGGAAGCATAAGTGAGGGAGTGGGAAAGTCACAAAGAAGGGACAACAACAACAAACAATAAAATATGCACTAAGGAGTAGGTTACCACTGTATATAAATGGGGCTCTTACTGGGAACCCTATGGGGAAACTCAGAACTATCCCACCAGGAGAATGTGAAGTTGGGTGCATTTTTCTACCAAATCCAGTGTCCCATTGTTTGAACTTTGCCTGTAGGGATATGATATCTTCTGTTCTTTGGGTCTTCCCTGGATATACATCAGCAAGCTTTTGGGGTTCTGGAGAAAGCCTTCAGGGAGAGAAGGAGAAAGATATAGGTAACTAATGTAGGAAGGTGTCAGAATGTGGGCAGCTGTCCATCACAGCTTCAGGAGAACTTGGAGGTGGACCAAAATAATAGGAAGTAGGGGTATCAGTAGCATCTGCTGCAATATGTCATTTAGTCTTAAATATACTTCCTGTAAATAGTATATAACTGCATTTTGTTTACATTTTTCATTTTTAAATAATTTGATTGTGTATATACATATTTACTATTTCCCTTTCTTGTCTATTGTTTTTAAGATTACATAAGCAATTTATATGAATTTTAGAAACAAAATATAGGAAAACAAAAACAGTAAAATAAAATTAAAGTATATGCCACAATGCAGAAATGACAATTGTTAACACCTGAAAATTAAATTCTTACAGATCTCTATTTGTGCATCTATATAAATATATATATTTTTTATTAAAAAGATATTATTATACCTACTATTTGTATGTTGCGCTTTTCAGTTAATGATCCCCACTGTTTATGCCAATGTTTTCTAAGAACGCCAAGTCCATATTCGCAATCCCCTCCTTGCCAAACTGTCCTTTAGTGTTGGTTTCATTAAATCAAGGGTTGGACCTTTATCTGATCGTTTTATCCTTAAGTCTTTTAAAATCAAGTTTGATGTCTCTCTTTTTTCTTCATCCAGTTACAGTCCTAATTTAACCCTCTTAATAGTGCAGTTTAGATAGGAGTACTAGCCCTACGTTCAGACTACCTGATGTCTAATTCTAGACATTGCTAGATATCTAGATTGCTAGATATCTGTCTTCTATAACTTTTCTATGACTGAGCTTCCCCATCTATAAAATAAGGAAAATAATATTACCTATTTCATTGGGCTGTTATAAACCTTAAATGAAGTAATACAGGTAAAATGCTTAGAACAGAGTATAATGTGTAATTTTTTTGAAATTATTATCGGAATGTTCATTATAATTATTCTACTATCTCCATTAATCCTCAATACTACCTCCTAAACAGCTCTATTATCTAGCCATATTCTGTCCTCACTATCCATGCCTGCCACTCTAATGGATTCCTGTAATGACTACAAAAGTGTAATCCTTATATCCACTTTCCCTTTCCAAATCATTCACCATTTTGCAGCCAGAAAGATTTTATTACCGCAGTTCTGACGGAGACATTTGCCTGGCTTAAATCTCTTCAATGGATTACTAAAGCTCTTATTGTGAAGTCCAAATTATGTGTCATATTGTAGAGGACCACTGCTCATTTAATCCCCTGGAATCTCTACTCTTCCCTCACAAAATATTTTTTTTTCCTTTAAGCTTTCCTGGCTATTTTTATGCAGTTGGACCTTTGCAGATGCTTTAACTATTGCCTGAAACTGCTCCCCTTCTCTCTTGCTGGTTCTTTGCCTGGCTAAGTTTCTTATTCTCCGCAGAGGTGTTAGTTAGCCACTTTACAGATTCATTTTGGGTGCATCTGCTGTACTGCACTGAGCCTTATTCTTCTGTTACATCATAATTGACTGTATTTGCTCATTTAAAATAATCTTTCGTCTCTATCACCTTTTCTCGGATTTGAGGAAATACGTTTGTTTCACTCATCATTTCCTCATGTCCTGTTCTGGTACCACAGACATAAGGCACTGCTATTTCTTCTATGATTCTCCATTTAATACTAAACACACACACACACACACACACAAAGTAGGGCTATTGAGCCAGCAAAGGTTTTCAGAGATTTGACACATATGTTGACTGGCAGATTAAACGGGGCCTGCATATGTATCCTGACTGTTGGGTTAAGTAGCAAGAATTTAGCAAGTTTTCCAATTGTTTTTTTGGAAGTCAGAGGATGCTTTTTTGCAGCCTCCAACTTTTTCCTTACTTTTTTTGAAAATAAAGATAGCTTTGCTTAATTAAAAAAAATGCTCATAGTAGAAGAAGATAAAGTGCAGAAAAATTAAAAGAGGAAACAATGGTTTTAACAACCATGATATTACTCATGTGCATTAATGTGACACATTAAGGATGAGTGCAAATTCTTCGACACTTTCTGCATGAGGTCCTGTGTCCCCACTCCTTGCATCTGGGCAAGGTTGTGACTACTTTGGCCAATAAGATGCTGTAGATGTGATGCATGCAGTTCAGGCCCCGAACCTGAGAGACAGGCAGCTGCCATCTTCAATTTCTGTGATATCATGAAAGAAGTCAGACTGCTCTGAGACCATAGTGCTAGAAAGACCATGTATAGACACTCTAGTTGAGAGTCCAAAATCAACTCAGCCTTATAGTATGCTTGCCAAGGTGTCAGGTATGTAAAGGAGGCCTCCGTGACTCCTCCAGGTAGGCCCATCTATCAGTTGAATAATGATGAGCAACTTCATTTGATGCTAAATAGAGTAAAGTAATCTCTCTGTCCAAATTCCTGAACCATAAAATCATGAGATATAATAAAATGGTTGTTTTAATCCACTAAATATTGGAGTACTCTGCATGCAGCAGTAGAAAGCTTGAATGTAATTTAATACTTAGAAGTTGGGTGCCACTATATCAGGAACCTAAAACTTGTGTCACTGGCTCTGGGATTTGGTGATAGGGAAAAGGTAGAAGGGCCTCAAGGAAACTTTTAGTAAAGGCATTAAAGACAGGAGGAAATATTATTGGAGCCTGGAGAATAGGGTGCCAGATTTATGTATGGAAGAAGATTTAGTGAAATTGTCTCCAGCGGTAAAATGGAAAATGAAAAGGGCACTGAAGGATCTAGCTAAGGCAAGACACTGAGTTCTTGGTTCCTATCATAAAATACAAGAAGAAAGAAACGAACCAAAGAAGGAACTCTTCAGTTCAAACAGAATTTAGAGGAATTATACAGGAGCCAGGACCTGCACTGTGTGAACATAAAACAATGTTTCATTCTCAGTGTCTCCCAGCAAGAGACTTTCAGGGCAAAGAAGGAATGTAGGGCAGCTACCAGTAAACATGGCTTAAGGTTAAAAGGTCTCAAGGCTGTGGCTATAAGAACTTGTTAAAATTTCAGGAAACCTTATGGGCCTGTATGATAGGGCTTCAAAAAACCTTAAATCCTTCTCCTAAACACTCTCTGCTAGATGAAAGTACCTCTAATAATCCTAGGGCATGGCTCTTAGATGATTTTAATCACCTTAAAGGTCTTCAAGAATCTTAAGGCCATTGTCCCATGGCACTCTGGCTCCCAGCCCAAGGTAAAGAAGGGCCTGTCTCAGAAAGAAAACTAGATGTTGCTTTTTTTCAATAGCGTGAATTGCAATTTGACACACAAGAAACTCTTACAGTTTTAAAGGAATTCTATCCACTAGTACTGAAAAGGACAGACACTATTAAATGAAAAAGGGCCTCTCAATCCCCAAACTTCTACAAAGAGAAAACAGGCTGAGAAGCTTCCATGGTTGTAAATGTAGGGGGTTCCTAATGAATGTAGGGGGCAGAACCAAGAATCATCCCAGAGACTAAGGCTGGGCCTTAAGGCACAGAAAACATGTGGCTGACTAGATTTCAGAAATGCTACGGGCAAGTGACTGTCATGTGCCTCTATTTCCACATTTTTAAATTGGAATTTTCTGTTTTGGTTATCCTGTCTATGTCTCATCATTGTATGTCATGTATGTGGAAGACAAAATACTTGTTTATATTACTTTATTTACTATATTTATATTACTTTATTACTATATTTAATGTAGTTTATATTAAAGTTAATATAAATTTTAGTTTATATTACTTCAGATTGAGAGATATTGTATCTTAGGATACAAAGTGTAGAGGTTCATCTCCACCTGAATTTGATATAGGTGGCAAGATCCAGGGTGATCTGATGCCATCATGAGAGGAGAACTTGGTGGTCATGGGAAGGGATGAACATATATGGCAGGGAGAAGGAATGCAAATACTTTTTTGTGGTCAGAGCACAGACCATGGCAGAATACAGATGGTAGCTTTTTTTTTTTTTTTTTTGATATTTCTTCCTCAAGTGGTGGGTCTACATCTCCTCTTCCTGAATCTGGGTGGGGTTGGTGACTGCTTTGAACACATAGAATACAGATACTGATGCTATGCCATTTTTCAGGCCCTAGCCTGATGAACAGGGAAGTTTTCACATCCTGTCCTTTAGAACACCTTCTCTGGTAATGCTTAGCTGCCACATGAGAAATCTGACTACTTTGCGACTGCCCGGCTAGAGAGGACTTGCCTGTTTGCTCTGTTCAATAGTTACAGCTAAACCCAGCTTTCCTGGCCACCTCTTTCAAGGTGTCAAAATTTGAGTTAAGTCATCTAGGCTACTCCATACCAGTCCATATGCTAGCTAACTCTCACCAAATAATCTAAGTCAATGCACACTGAGTAAAATAATTGACCAGATTAGTGCTGCCC
>PVIY010020870.1:0-43298 GCA_004026745.1 Myrmecophaga tridactyla
CAAATGGCCAAAAGGCACATGAAGAGATGCTCAACGTCCCTGGCCATTAGAGAAATGCAAATCAAAACCACAATGAGATATCATCTCACACCCACCAGAATGGCCATTATCAACAAAACAGAAAATGACAAGTGCTGGAGAGGATGTGGAGAAAGAGGCACACTCATTCACTGTTGGTGGGAATGTCAAATGGTGCAACGACTGTGGAAGGCAGTTTGGCAGTTCCTCAAAAAGCTGAATATAGAATTGCCATATGACCCAGCAATACCATTGCTAGGTATCTACTCAGAGGACTTAAGGGCAAAGACACAAACGGACATTTGCACACCAATGTTTATAGCAGCATTATTTACAAGAAGGTCTGGGGTGGACACAAAGAATTAGTAGGTTTTAAAGCATCCCAGGTGGTTGCAATGTACATCAGTTTTGTGAATCACTGGTATAATGTCTCAAGCAATATAGAAAAGTGCAAATTATGTAAACTGATAACTTGATGCTCATGGCCCACTATGTGAACTAAAGCCTACTCCTCCACACCCTCTGCTCTTTCTCTTTGGCAGCACATTGTGGGAGGAAATCTAAAGTCACCTGCTACCCGCTCCTGCAGGAGCGGAGCTCAACCAGGGGACTGACACAATCACCTGGCAACTTGGTCAAAATACACATCTATCTACTGCCCCCCTTGCATCCAACTCCCACTTCAACCTCTACCTTTGAGAAACAGTGTCCTAGCCTAGGAGTAAAGATTGTACCACCAAAGACATACATGCGGAATTAGAGCCCTGTAGGCACATATTTCACACTACACACGGGCACCCACACCCCCTACTCAGGAGACAAGCTGCCTTTCTTGGTGCCAAAGTACAGGCTGCATACATACAGCCTCCATCCTTACCAGCCACACCTGGCCCTCTCTCCCCTGTTTCTCTCATAAGTGTGTGCAATCCTCCTCCCCAGTCCCTAGTCCTATCCTAGGCAGAGGCTGGAGGCACTGGTTCTAAAGACAAAAATAGCTCTGCTGGAGCCATAGTTTATTTATATCTACTCTGCATGCCTGCAGGGCATGTGTGCAGTAGAAAGCAGGGCCATATTCCATCTCCCAGGCCAGGAAGCAATCTTAGCCCTGGGTCTGCACCTGTGGCCACTCTGAGGTCATAAGAATGGAAAGGGGCTAGAGACTCTGACAAGTCATTCCTATAGCTGGGCAGGCTCTGTCCTAGGGCCTGCAGAAAAGCAGCCTGCAGACCTCAGGGCTACAACAGACTTTGCACTTCCATACTTCCTCTCTTACATCTAACACTGGTTTTAAATCCTCATGCTTTGTACTATGGAAAGATACCCTTCCAATAAACTCTCTGAAACCTCATTTCATAAGGGAACAGCTCTGATCCATCAAAAAAGTCACTAAAGGACAGCAGAAAAAAAGTACTATTCCCACTTTGGAGAAAGGTGGGACTGGAGAAGGATTCTACAAAAGCTGAATTGAAGAAAAAAATACCAGGTAGGAAACTTCTGTCCAGGACTAGCCAGTCTTCCCCTTTCTCCCTTCCCTTGGTCTCATTCCTCAGGAAGTGCACAGAGACAGCAGGTGGGATCCCTCCCACTTCCCACCAGGGACATAGACTATAAAATCTCTCATGGCAGTGAGACAGATCCTTAACTCTATCCAGACACAGAGACCCAAGACCACAGAGACCCAAGCAGGACTTAAGCCATGGGGGAGGATGGAATACAAAAGGGAAGCCTGGAGGAATTTTACAAAATGGAGGACTAGGGAGAGGACTGCAAAACCTTCCGTAAAAGCAGCAAGCATCTAGGCTGAAACTATCCAAATCAAGAAGTTGGGGACAGGGGGGACATTTCAAGGTCCTCTGTGAGGAACAAAAATTTGGATAGAGATTATGTTTTCAGTCCTGGGTCTTGGTGCCCATCTCCCACCCATGAAGGAAAAAGCAGCAGGAGACCCGATCCTTGCCTGGGGGAAGGTGGCAGACTGGGGCAGCTGGAGGAATCCACTGCTGCAAATAAAGTTGGAGACACACCTTACATTGAGCCAGATTTTGATCAGTGAAGTGATGGCATGGGAATCCTGCAGCTATAGCCACACTTGATCAGGAGCTGTTGGGGCTCCAAGAAATAATTTGACCCTGCCTAGTCAGAGAAGGTGGGGGTGCAGGGCTCAGAGATAATCAGCCCCACCTGGTCACACAGCTGGGTCTTGGAGGTAATTCAGCTGTGCCTGGTCAAGCATTGCCTAGGCTCAAAGGCAAAAAGCTTCTGGGGATGATTAAGTTACCAAACAGTGCCACCTGCTGACTAGGCTGGAACGTGAAGGGGAATTACAGGGCTTATCAGAGCATCTCCGGCCTCTATCCCAGGGACAGTAGGAGCTGGTCTACACGCCCTGCACAGGTACATGACCCTGTTTTAGCTGAGAAAGACAACCCAGCTGTCAAAACAGTGCCCCAATACAGTGTTTTATTACAAGTTGTGCTGTATGGTGAAAAGCAGATCACTCCTGGGCCAAGTGCTGCCTGATGAAGGGGAAATTCTCAGTCCCACAATCCAAGGCCTTTCTACACAGGAGCCTGGGAAGCACCAGACACATTGTGCTTACAGGCAGGATCTCACTCAAAGTGTACAGTGCACAATCCTTACCCTTGGAGTCGGTGACTAACAGCATACATGGAAGGGAGGGGCTTTGGCTGGATTGCAGCCTGGCTGGGGCTAGACCCAGAGTACTGCCACTGTTTTAGGGAGAGATGGGACTGTAGGGAAGAGGTGGCCCAACAATGCCAGCTGCTTGGAAGAGAGGGAAAGTGCACTCTGGCAGTTTGCTTTTCTGACATTCAGTGCAAACTCAAACAAATAAAATATCCTAGGCGAGTGAGGGAAATCAACTTTCAAAATAATCTTATCAAGATAATCAGGGCGGCTGCCGTGGCTCAGCAGGCAGAGCTCCGACCTGCCGTGCTGGAGGTCTGGAGTTCTATCCCTGGTGCCTCCTGCCCATATGCAAATTAAAAAAAAAAAAAGATAATCAAATGCCTAGAAATCAGGAGAAAAATCACAAAGCACATAAAGATGCAAGAAGAGATGCCGAAGCCAAATGGCCAAGTTAAAAAGCTAGAGGAGACACAGAATTTGGAACAACTAATCAAAGAAGTACAACAAATCTCAAAAACAACTTCAGTGAATTTGCTGAAGTCATAAAGGATTTCAAAAAGACACCAGAGGAGCATAAAGAAGAATTTGAAAGAGTAAATAGAAAAACAATATCTTACAGAAATGAAAGATATTGTAGATAAAATTAAAAATATACTAGGGACACACAACAGCTTTGAAGAAGAAGAAAGAAGAAGTGAAACACAGGACAGACAACTGAATGTGAATGCACAAAAGGACAAATGGTGAAAAAGATGGAAATATTTTAATTGGATCTCAGGGAAATGATGGACAACATGAAATGTGCAAATATAAGAATTACTGGGTTCCCAAAAGGAGAAAAGTAGAGTAAAGGGCTAGGAAAAATATTTGAAGAGATAATTGGGGAAAACTTCCCAACCCTTATAAAATATATAACTATGCAAATCAAAGAAGCCCAACGAACTCCAAATAGAATGGATCCAAACAGACCCACTCCAAGACACGTACTAATTAGACTGTCAAATACTGAAGAGAAGGGGAAAGTCCTAAAAACAACAAAAGAAAAGTGATCCAGCACATACAAGGGAAGCCACATAAGACTAAGTGCTGACTACTTAACAGCCATAATAGTGAGAAGGCAGTGGTGTGACATATTTAAAATTATGAGAGAGAAAAATTTTCAACCAAGAATTCTATATCCAGCAAAGCTGTCTTTCAAAATTGAGAAAGAGTTTAAAATCTTCACAGACAAACAAATGCTGAGATAACTGTTAATAAGAAAGCTGCCCTGCAAGAAATACTAAAGGGAAATCTGTCAGCTGAAAAAAAAAAAAAAAGACAGGAGAGAGAGAGGTCTGGAGAAGAGCACAAAATTGAAGAGCATTAGTAGGGTAACATAAAGAATATAAAGAGAAAGAGGGAAAAAATATATCTAAAAAATAAAAACTAAAGGATAAGATGGCTGAAGTACTGCCTTTACAGTAATAACTTCGAATGTGAATAGATTAAAAGATACAGATTAGCAGATACAAATAGATTGAAAGTGAAAGGATAGGAAAAAATATTCCATGCAAGCTGTAACCAAAAGAAAGCAGGGATAGCTATACTAACTTTAGATAAAATAGACTTTAAATGCAAAGATGCCATAAGAGACAAGGAAGGATGCTAAATGTTAATAAAAGGAACAACTCACCAAGAAGAAATAACAATCATAAATATTTATGCACCCAATCAAGCTGCTCCAAAATATATGAGGCAAACACTTTCAAAACTGAAGGGAGCAATAGATATCTCTATGTTAATAGCAGGTGTGCTGGTTTGAAAGGATGTATGTACCCTAAAAAAGCCATGTTTTAATCCTAATTCCATTTTGTGAAGGCAGCTGTTTCTTCTAACCCTATTCAGTACTGTATGCTTGAATCTGTAATTAGATCATCTCCCTGGAGATATGACTCAATCAAGAGTGGTTGTTAAACTGGATTAGATGGAGACATATCTCCACCCATTCGGGTGGGTCTTGATTAGTTTACTGGAATCCTATATAAGAGGAAATATTTTGTAGAATGAGAGCGATTCAGAGAGAGTAGAGAAGAATGACATAGCCACGAGAAGCAGAGTCCACCAGCCAGCGACCTTTGGAGATTGAAGAAGGAAAACGCCTCCCAGGGAGCTTCATGAAACAGGAAGCCAGGAGAGAGGAGAGAAAGCTAGCAGATGATGCCGTGTTTGCCACATGACTTTCCAGATCAGAGAGAAACCCTGACTGTGTTTGCCATGTGCCTTGTCACTTGAGAGAGAAACCCTGAACTTCATCAGCCTTCTTGAACCAAGGTATCTTTCCCTGGATGCCTCAGATTGGACATTTCTATAGCCTTGCTTTCATTGGAATATTTTCTTGGCCTTAGAACTATAAATTAGAAACTTATTAAATTCCCCTTTTTAAAAGCCATTCTGTTCTTGGTTTATTGCATTCCAGCAGCTAGCATACTAGAACAGCAGGAGACTTCAACACATTACTCTCTTCTATAGATAGAACAACCAGAGGATCAATAAGAAAACTGAGAACCTAAACAACATGATAAATGAATTAGACTTCACAGACATATATATATATCATTGCATCCTCAAACACCAGGATATACATTCTTCTCCAGTGCTCATGGGATGTTCTCCAGGATAGATCATATACTGGGGCAAAAAAACAGATTTCAATAAGCTTTAAAACATTGAAATTATTCAAAGCACTTTCTCTGACCATAAGGGAATGAAGCTGGAAATCAATATTCACAAAAGAAACAGAACTTTCATGAATATATGGAGGTTAAACAACACACTCTTAAACAACCATGGGTCAAAGAAGAAATTGCTTGAGAAATTGGTAAATATCTGAAAACTAATGAAAACGAGAAAACAACATATCAAAACCTATGGGATAAAAAAAATAATAAAAATTAAAAAATAAAAAAACCTATGGGATGCAATGAAGGCACTGCTGGGGGTGAAATTTAGAGCTCTAAACACATTAAAAAGGGAGAAAGAACTAAAACCAATGACCTAACTGAACAACTGAAGAAACTGGAGAAAGAACAGCAAACTAATGATAAAGCAAGTAGAAGAAAATAAATAACAACGATTAAAGCAGAAATAAATCAACTGGAGAACAAAAAACAATAGAGAGAATCAATAAAAACCAATGTTGGTTCCTTGAGACACACCCCTACAAAGACAAACAAGAGAAGATGCAAATAAAGTCAGAAATGAGTAGGGGATCATTAATATGGATCCTGAAGAAATTTTAAAAATCATAAGAGGATACAATGAACAACTGTATGCCAACAAACTAGACCACTTAGAGGAAATGGACAATTTTCTAGAAACACATGAAAATCCCATACTGACTCAAGAAGAAATACTGGACCTCAACAAACCAATCACAAGTAAAGAGATTCAACCCATCACCAAAAACCTCCCTACAAAGAAAAGCCCATGACCAGATGACTTCATAGGGGAATTTTACCAAACATCCCAAAAAGTTACCACTCCTCCTTAAACTATTCTAAAAAACTGAAGAAAAAGGAACACTACTTAAGTAATTTTATGAAGCTAATATCACTCTAATACCAAAACCCGACAAAGATACCACAAAAAAGAAAACTACAGGCCAAGTGAATACAGATATAAAAATTCTCAACAAAATACTTGCAAATCGAATTCAAAGGCACAATAAAATAATTATACACCATGACCAAATGGGGCTCATTCCAGGCACGCAAAAGTGGTTCAACATAAGAAAATCAATTATCATAATATAAACACATTAACAAATCAAAGGGGAAAAAAATCACATGATCATATAAATTGACACTGAAAAAGCATTCAACAAAATTCAGCATCCTTTTCTGATAAACACACTTCAAAAGGTAGGAATTGAAGGAAACTTCCTTCATATAATAAAGAGTATATATAGAAAACCCACAGCCAGCATCATACTCAATGGTGAAACTGAAAGCCTTCCCCTTATGATCGGGAACAAGACAAGGATGCCCACTATCACCACTATTACTCAATATTGTGCTAGATGTTCTAGCTAGAGCAGTCTGGCGAGAAAAAAATAAATAAATAAAAGGCATCCAATTTGGAAAGGAAGTCATAAAACTCTCATTATTTGCAGATGACATGATCCTATATCTGGAAAATTCTGAGAAAGTTCACAACAAAGTTATCTGAGTTAAACAAATTCAGCAAAGTGGGAGGATATAAGATTAATGCACAAAATTCAGTAATTTTCTATACATTCCTAATGACCTGAAAAAGCAATTGAGAAAAAAATTCCATTCACAATAAATAGCAACTAAAAGAATCAAATATCTAGGAATAAACACACAGAAAACTACAAAACAATGCTAAAAGAAATCAAAGACGACCTAAATAGGTAGAAAGATATCCTGTGCTCATGGACATGAAGGCTAAATGTTGTGAAAATGTCAGTTTTTCCCAAATTGATCTATAGATTCAACATAATACCAATAAAAATTCCAACAACCTACTTTTCAGACTTGGAAAAGCTAGTCACCAAATACATTTGGAAGGGAAAGAGGCCTCGAATTGCCAAAACCATCCTCAAAAAGAAGAATGAAGTAAGAGAACTTCACTTCCTGACTTTAAAGATTATTATACAGCCACAGTGGTAAAAACAGCATGGTACTGGCACAAAGGCAGAAGTATATGATCAGTGGAATCAAACTGGGAGTTTGTAGATAGGTCCCCCTCCCCCACCACTGCCACCAGATCTACAGTCAATTGATTTTTGACAAGGTCTCCGAATCTACTGATCTGGGACAGAATATTCTCTCCAATAAATGGGGTTGGGAGAACTGGCTATTGATAGCCAAAGGAATGAAAGAGGACCCCTACCTCATTCCTTATACAAAAATCAACTCAAACTGGATCAAAGACCTAAATATAAGAACCAGTACCATAAAACTCCTAGAGGAAAATATAGGGAAACATCTTCAAGACTTAGTAATAGGAGGTAGCTTCTTAGATCTTACACCCAAAGCACAAGCCATGAAAGAAAAAATTGATAAATGAGAACTCCTCAGAATCAAATGCTTCTCAACAGCCGAAACTCGTGGTCCACTGATTTGTGACCCTTTCCCTTTCCCCTACTCCTTGCCACAACTAGTGATGCCTCTTGCCAAACGCTGCCCGGGGCAAGAAACCATATCAAAGGACTTATGGCACAAACTCCACCAATAAAGAGCAAACAGGTCAACATGGGCACAAAAAGAAGGAAACAAAAATGCTAGCAAAGGCAATCAGCTAAGGCACTAAATGCGGAATTCAGGACCAATAAGAGACTGCAAACTTCAGAGTATAAAAGTCCACTTCACAACGCAGGTGGACAGTTTCTTCAGGCTCTTGAAGAAAGTGTTCCTTTACCCTTTCCCCCTCCCCTCCCTCTCTTCCCCCTGCCCCCTCCTTTTTCCCCTCCCTCCTATACAATAAACCCCTTTCAACCTCAGCTCGCTGCATGGTTATGAGTGTTGGACTGAACCCCCCCCCACTGCAATTTGTTCTAACAATAATTGTATATTTAGGTATTACTTAAATTTCAATAAATGCTTTTTTCAAAAAAAAATCAAATGCTTCTGTGCCTCAAAGGACTTTATCAAAAAGGAGATGAGGGATCCAACTCAATGGAAGAAAATATTTGGAAACTACATATCTGATAAGGGTTTATATCTAGTACATTTAAAGCAATCCTACAACTCAACTACAAAAGAACAAACAACCCAATTTACAAAATGGTCAAAAGCTATGAATAGACATTTTTCTGAAGAGCAAATACAAATGGCCACAAAGCACATGAAAACATTATTATCTACATTAGCTATTAGGGAAATGCAAATTAAAACCACAATGAGCTCTTATACCTATAAGAATGTCTGCCATTAAACAAACAGAAAACTTCTATTTTAGTTTATAAGCTATCAGAATGCAATATACCCAGAAACAAAATGGCTTTTCAAAAGGGGAATTTATTAGGTTGAAAGAGTTTATAGTTCTAAGGCTATGAAAATGTCCAAACTAAGGCATCCGGGGAAAGATACCTTGATTCAAGAAAGGCCGATAGGTCCAGAACACTTCTGTGAGTGGGAAAGGCACATGACGTCTGCTAGTTTTCTCTCCTGGCTTCTGTTTCATAAGGCTTCCCTGAGGGTGTTCTTCTTCTGCATCTCAAAGATCTCTGGCTGGGTGTCTCTCTTCACTTTTGTGGCTCTAAAGCTTTTTCCAAAATGGTTCCCTTTTAAAGGGCTCCAGTAAGCAACCCCACATTGAATGGATGGAGACATATCTCCATGGAAACCATCTAATCAAAAGTCACCACCCACAAATAGGTGGTTCACATCTCCATGGAAACAATAAAAAAGATCCCACCCAACAATACTGAATGAGAACTAAAGAACTTGGCTTTTCTGGGGTATACAATAGACTCAAACTGGCACAATTACAAATGTAGGAGAGGATATGGAGAAATTGGAAAACTATCCACTGCTGGTAGGAATGTATAATGTATAGCAGCTATGGAAGACAGAGGTTTCTTAGAAAACTAAATATTGAGCTTCCCTATAACCCAGCATTTCCACTACTTGGTATATATCCAGAAGATTTGAAAGCAGTAACATGAACAGACATATGCAGATTTAATATTGGTATTATTCACAAATCCCAAAAGATGGAAACAATCCAAGTGTCCATTACCTGATAAGTGGATAAACTGTGGTATATACATACGATGGAATATAATGTGGTGGTAAGAAGAAATGAGGTCCTGAAGCATATAACAACATGGATGAACTTTGAGGACATAAAGCTGACTGAAATAAGTCAGGCACCAAAGGACAGATACTATATGACTTCATTTATATGAACTCCCTAGAAAATGTAAACTCAGACACTGAAAAGCACTGGTTGGGAACACCAATTCAATATAATAAGAAAGCAGTGAAGATACTTGACTTGTGACTAATTGTAAATCAAAATGCTACTAAAATTTCAGCAGTAAGAATGTTAGTTTTTGGATATACTCTTTTCAGAAAGTTTCTTTGTATTGTTAGCTTAAGACTTTATCGTAAACATTTACTGAATGTTTTTATGCCTCTATTGAAAAAAAATTACTCTTTAAAAAATGGTAAAAAATAAAAGTTAATGCATAATGAAAAAAAATTCATTATGGAAGTGATGTCATCAACATGGTGACATAAAACATCCCATGGAAAACCTTCCCCAGTGATTAAACAATAAAAGGGATAAATCTCCCGTAGAACTCTGGAGGTAAGCAGAGATTGGAGAAGGATTTCACAAACACTGAATCAAAAAAAAAAAAAGAGAGAAAAATATAAGGTAGGAAACTTTTGTTTCCAGCCAGACAGCCCTCTTTTCTCTCCCTCACTTGGTCCCTTGCATTTTGGTAAGTGCCCAGAGGCAATGGCCAGGATCCTTCCCACTTCCCATTGGAAACACAGACTACATAAACACTCACAGCAGTGAGTTGGATCCTCATGCATAACCAGACACAGGGACCCAAGTCAGAACACAAGCCACTGAGGAATGTTGAATACAAAAGGACCCCAAGGAGGACCTTCCAAAATGGAGGATTGGAGAAGGAATAGCAGAACCTACTTCTTTCCCCAAAGTAGTGAGTAGCCAGGCAGGAACTGTCCAAATCAACTGTTTGGGGATCTGAGAAACAGGTATTGCCCTGGGCAATACAATGCCCAGGGAAGTACGGGACAAAGAGAGTGAGAAACTGTGAGCAGAGGCTATATTTCCCTCCATGGCTCCTGGTGCCCACCCCCCACCCTTGAGAGACATAGGAGCAGTTGGCTCAATCCTTGCCTGGTGGGCGGCTGCAGACTGGGATGACCATAGGAGTCCTCCATCCCAAGTACAGAAGGGGACACAGCCCAACACTGAGCCAGATATTGGCTGGCAAATTGAGAACACAGGGTCCTAACAGTTTCAGGTCTCCCTGGCCAGCTACTATGGGCACCACTGTTTCAACTGCTTCAGTGGTGTAGTAGGTAGCCAAAGAGAGCCATTTTTTAGGCAGGCTGTAAAGTGTAGGAAAAAGAAGGGCTTTTTAGAGTCTTTCCAGATCTATCCCAGGACCCACTGGAGCTGGTCTATGCCCCCTGCATGGCTCCCGAGCCCCGTTTTGGCTGGAGAAAATACAGGCAATATAACTGTCAAAGAAGTGCCTAAATACAAAACCAAGCAACTACAAAATCCTAGACAAGAGAGAGAGACTGTTCTAGTTTGCTAGCTGCCGGGATACAATAATCCAGAAACAGGATGGCTTCTAAAAAGGGGAATTTATTAAGCTGCAAGTTTATAGTTTTAATGCCATGAAAATGTCTAAATTAAGGCAAGGCAAGGAAGATGTCCAAATTAAGGCACCAACAAGAGGTTACCTTCACTCAAGAAAGGCTGATGAAGTTCAGGGTTTCTCTCTCAACTGGAAAGGCACATGCAGAGCATGGTGATGTCTGCTATTTTTCTCTCCAGGCTTCTTGTTTCATGAAGCTCCCCCAGAGACATTTTCCTTCTTCATCTCCAGAAGGAGATGGCTTCATGGGCTCTTGTGCATCTCATGACTCTCAAGCATTTTCCAAAATGTTTCTTCTTTTAAAGGATTCCAGAAGATTAATCAAGACCCACCTGAAATGGGTGGAGTCACATCTCCCTCTAATCAAAAGTTTGTTTTTCCGAAAGTGCCTGGACCAGGAATCAAACCAGGGTCTCCCACATGGCAGATGAAAATTCTACCACTAACCTTGCACCCCTTAGTCAAAGGTTAATACCCAAAAACTGTTTCCAACCTACAGTATTGAATAGGGATTAAAAGAAACAGCTGCCTCCAAAAGATGGATCAGGAGTAAAGCATGGTTTTTCTAGGGTACATAATCTTTCAAACTGGCACTTTACCTTTAGAATAAGCCAAATATCAGCAAAAAATCACAAGGCATACTAAAATACAAGATGATATGGCCCAGCCAAACAAACAAATTAAAAAGTTGGATGAGACACAGAATCTGGAACTTATCAAAGATGTTCAAGCAAATCTCCTAAACAAATTCAATGGGATGTTTAAAGAGATAAAGGATATTAAGAAGACCACAGGATGAGACCAAAGGAAGAAAGGTTTATTTTGTCTAGAACCTAAATTTTCTATAGCACATAATCTAACTCAACCTGTCTGGATAGATCATTTAAAGAGTCCAAACACAGGGAGCCTAGAATATGAATGAGGGCCTTTAATCCTGTATAACTTAATGAAATACCTGGATACCTCCCAGAGTATAGTAAGCAGATAATCAAAAAGTATTGGCAAAGTCCCTTCAGGGATGGGAGAAAAAATATGGAACTATTAAACTTTACCACCAGGAAAACCCCAGATACTGTGTCAAACATTAGGGACGCCCAAATATTTTGAGGTTTGCTCTTGGGAAGCTTATATATATAGTGGAAAAGCTTAGCCCACCTATAGCTATGCCTAAGAGTTACTTCCGGAGGATCTCTTTTGTTGCTCAGATGTTGCCTCACTCTCTCTAAGCCCAACTCTGCAAGTGACATCACTGCCCCTCCCCCATCCACCCCCCTCTCCCCTGCTACATGGGACATGATATCCAGGCATAAAAGTCTCTCTGGCGGTGTGGGAGATGACTCTGAGGGATCAGCTGACCCCTGGGATCAACAACATCTTCCTGAACAAAATGGGGAAAAGAAGTGGTACAATCAAGGTGTCAGTGGCTGAGAAAGTTCAAATAGAGTTGAAAGGCTACTCTGAAGATCAGTCTTACACAAGCTTCAATCAGACATTGCTACCTACCATAACTTGCCAACCCCCCACCAAAACCATTCTAGCCAATCCTAAAGAACACCTAGGGTGTTATATAAGATTCTACAAAGGTTCCATGCACGAGGATAACATTCCAGAAACCTACAACATCCAGATGGGTCCCTGGACCAGATAACTCCTGAAATGCAGAGGGGCCAGCCTCTCCAGAGCATCATATAGTTCCACCCCCCTATCCTATATTATCAACAGCTCCTTCCAACATTAAAAAGTTAGAATGGGCATAACCCAAATACCCCTAAAGACTGGGAGAAACAGCAAAGGTGATAGTGGAGTTTTACAGAAAAGGTAGGGTTTAACAAACAAGTATGATTGCTGAATCATTACATTGATATTTCTTTTAGTCTCCAGTATCTTAGAGCAGCTAGAAGTAAAAACCTAAAATGGTTGAACTGTAACCCACAACAAACTCTGAAATATGTTATACAACTAATTGTTGCAATATGCTTTGAAATTTATTGCTTTTTTGTATATATGTTATTTTCACAAAAAATAAAAAATTACTTCTGCTAGTCTCCATTGTTTTGGGGCAGCTAGAAGGAAAAAATTTGATATAGTGGAATGGTACCGTAACAAACTCCGAAATCTGTTCTGTATCTACCTGTTGAAGTGTACTTTGAAAAATCATTGCTTTTTTTTTTGTATACATATTTAACAATAAAAAAGTATTAAAAAAGGAAAAAAGAAGACAACAGGTGAGCATAAAGATGAATGTGAAAGATACATAGAAAAACAACATCTTACAGAAATGAAATACACTGTAGATGAAATTTAAAATATACAAGAGACATTCAACCACAAATTTGAAAAGGCAGAAGAAAGGATCAGCAAACTAGAAGCAGAGCAACTGATTTTGAACAGACAAAAGAACAAATGGAAAAAATGGAACAATCTGAATAGGGTAACAAGGAAATGACTGACAACATGAAGTGCACAAACATACACATCACAGGTTTCCCAGAGGAGAAGGGAAAAGGGACAGGAAGAAATAATAGCTGAAAATTTCCCAACCCTTATAAAAGACATAGAAGCCCAGCATATTCCCAACAGAATAAATCTGCATAGACCCACTCCAAGACACATATTAATCAGACTGTCAAACACCAAAGAGAAGGAAAGAATTCTGGAAGCAGCAAGAGCAAAGCAATCCACCACACATAAGGAGAGCCACATAAGACCACTTATTTTCCATCAGATACCATGGACACAAGAAAGCAGTGATATGGTTAAGATATTGAAAGAAAATAATTGCCAGCCCAAAATTCTATATCCAGCAAAGCAGTCCTTCATAAATGAGAGGGAGTTAAAAACATTCACAGATAAGCAGAATCTGAGCATGTCCATTAACAATAGATCTACCCTACAAGCAATGATAAGAGAGTTCTGCTGGCTGAAAAAAAAAAAAGACAAGAGAGAGAGGCTTAGAGGAGAGTATAGAAATGAAGATTACAATAAGGATAACTAAAAGTATAAAAAGAGACCAAAAAAAAAAAAATCTGAAAAATAAAAGCCAAAGGAAAAACTGGATGAAGTAAGGAGTAACATTGAATGTTAATGGATTAAAACCCCCAATCAACACTCACAGATTAACAGAATGGATAAAAAAAAAACAAAAAAACGATGCATCTGCATGCTGTTTACAAGAAACTCATTTTAGACCCAAAGATACTAATAGGTTGAATGTGAAAGGATGTAAGCAGTAATCAAAATAAAATCTAGGGTAGCTATACTATATCAGATAAAAAAGACAATAAATGCAAAAATAAAAGTTATGAGCCAAAGAAGGACACTACAATTCACAAGAGGAAATGATAATCATAAATATTTATGCACCTAATCAAGATGCAAAGTACATGAGGCAAACAATGGAAAAACTGAAGGTAATAATAGATATATCTCTACAATAATAGTGGGAGACTTCGACATATCACTCTCTTCAGTAGACAGAACATCTAAACAGAGTATCAATAAGAAAACAGAGGACCTAAATAATACAATAAATAAATTGACCTAACAGACATATATAGAACATTGCATGACAAAACATCAGGATATATATTCATCTTAAGTGCTCATTGAACATTCTCCAGGAAAGATCATATGTTGGGGCAAAAAATAGGTCTTTTAAATTTGAAAGATTGAATTAAGCATTGTCGCTGATCATAATGGAATGCTGCAGAAAATCAGTAACAGCCTGAGAACTGAAAAATTCTCAAATTTATTGGCGATTAAACACACTTAAACAATCAATGGGTTAAAGTAGAAATTGCAAGGGAAATAAGTAAATATCTTGAGGCAAATGAAAATGAGAACACAACATATCAAGACATGGGATAAAAGGCAGTGCTGAGAGAGAAATTTATAGTCTTGAAAGAGCTAAAATCAAAGACTTAATTAAATACCTGGAGAAACCAGAGAAAGAACAGCAAACTAAGCTCAAAGCAAGCAGAAGGAAAGAAATAAAGATTAGAGCAGAAATAAACAGAGAATAAAAAACAATAGTGAGAACAAATAAAACCAAGTTGGTTCCTTGTAAAGATCAATAAAATGAACAAACCCTTAGCTAGACTAACAAAGAGAAAAAGAGAAAAGATGCAAAAAAATAAATAAATAAAATCAGAAATGAGAGGGGAGTCACTACCACAGACCCTAAAGAAATAAAAAGAGCATAAGGGGATACTATAAACAATTGTACGCCAACAAACTAGAAAACTTAGATGAAATGGAAAGCTTCCTAGAAAAGAATGAACAACCAGCACTGGATCAAGAAGAAATTGAAGATCTGAGCAAAAACCAATTACAAGTAAAGAGATTCAATCGGTCATTAGAAACCTCCCAATAAAGAAAAGCCCAGGAGCAGATGGCTTCACAAGTGAATTTTACCATACATTCCAAGAAGAATTAATACTAATTCTGCTCAAACTCTTCCAAAAATGGAATAATAGTTAACACTACTAACTCACTCTATGAAACCAACATGACCCTAATACCAAATTCTGATAAAGATACTACAAATAAAACTACAGAACAATCTCTCTAATGAATATAGATGCAAAAGTTCTCAATACTTGCAAATTGAGTAACAGCACATTAAAAGATTTATACACCATATCATATTACAGGTATGCAAGGGTGATTCAACACAAGAAAACCAATTAATGTTATACACATCAATAAATTGGAAGGGAAAAATTACATGATCATCTCAACTGATGCAGAAAAGGCATTTGACAAAATCCATCTTCTTTTCTTGATAAAAACACTTTGAAAGGTACAAGAAATCAAAGGAAACTCCCTCAAATGATAAACGGCATATATGAAAAACCCACAGTTAATATTGTACTTAGCAGTGAGAGACTGAAAGCTTTCCCTCTAAGATAGGGAAAAAGGCAAGGATATCCCTGTCACCACTGTTATTCAACATTGTGCTAGAAGTTCTAGAGCATTTAGGCAAGAAAAAGAAATAATTGCCATTGAGATCAGAAAGGAAGAAGCTAAACTTTGACTACTTGCAGACACCACGATTCTATATTTAGAAAGCCCCAAACAATCTATGACAAAACTACTAGAGCTAATAATGAGTTCAGCAAAAATCAACACTCAAAAATCTGTAATAAGCTAACTGAGGGGGTAATCAAGAAAAAAATTCCATTCACAATAGCAACTAAAAGAATCAAGTATCGAGGAATAAACTTAACCAAGGATGTAAAGGACCTCTACATAGAAAACTACAAAACAATGTTAAAAGAAATCAAAGAATAACCAAATAAATGGAAAGACATTCCATGTGGATAGACTGGAAGGCTAAATGTCATTAAAGTGTCAATTCTACCCAAGCTGATGTACAGATTAAATACAATACCAAGGAAAATTCAACAGACTGCTTTGCAAAATGGAAAAGCTAATTATCAAATTTATTTGGAAGGGCAAGGGGCCTTGAATAGGCAAAAACATCTTTTGTGTTTTGTTTTGTTTTATTTTTTAAGTTTTTTTTTTTTTTGGTCCAAAAATGTCCTGAAAAAGAAGACAGGGTGGGAGGACTCACCCTTCCTGACTTTAAAGCATATTATAAAGCCACAGTGGTCAAAATAGCACAGTACTGGCATAAAAATACACATATCGATCAATGGAATCAAATTGAGAGTTCAGAAATAGACCCTTAGATTTATGGTTGATTGATTTTTGACAAGGCTCCCAAGTCCCTTGAACTGAGAGTTCAATGGTCTCTTCAAAAAATGGTGCTAGAAATGTTCTAAGAAATGATGAATATGCAACTATGTGATGATACTGAGAATTGCTGATTGTATACATAGAATGGAATGATATGTTAATATTTTTGTTTGTTGCTAATTTTTTTAAATTAATAAATAAATAATTTTAAAAAAATGGTGCTAGGTTCATATCCAAAAGAATGAAGGAGGACCCCTGTCTCATGTCCTATGCAAAAAATGAACTCAAAATGGATCAAAGACTTAAATATAAGAGACAGTACCATAAACTTCTAGAAGAAAATGTAGAGAAACATCTTGAAGATCTAGTGATAGTTGGTAATTTCCTAGACCTTACAACCAAAGCACAAGCAGCGAAAGAAAAAGTAGATAAATGTGACCTCTTCAAAACCGAATACTTTTGTGCTTCAAAGGACCTTGTCAAAAGTGTGAAAAAGGGCGGGCAATGGTAGCTCAGTGGTAGAGTTCTCGCCTGCCATGCCGGAGACCCGCGTTCAGTTCCCAGTGCCTGCCCATGTTAAAAAAAAAAAAGTATGAAAAGGCAGCAGTCTCAATGGGAGAAAATATTTGGTAACCACATACCTGATAAGGGTTTGATATCCAGAATATACAAAGAAATCCTACAACACAACAATAAAAAGACAAACAACTTAATTTAAAATGGGCAAAAAAACATGAACAGACATTTCCAAAGAGAAGATATAAATGGCTGAAAAAAAAACACATGAAAAGATTCTCATCTTCACTAGCTATTAAAGAAATGCAAATCAAAAGCACGAGATATCATTTCATACCTATTAGAATGGCTGCTATTAAACAAACAGGAAACTACAAGGGTAGAAGAGGATGTGAAGAAATAGGAACACTTATTCACTGCTGATGGGAATGTAAATTGGTACAGCTGCTGTGGAAGATGGTTTGGCCGGTCCTCAGAACTCAACTAAGTATAGAGTTGCCTTAACCATCTGGCATTCCTGCTACTTGGTATTCCCCCAGAAGAACTGAAAGCAGGGACATAATCAGACACTTGCACACCAGTATTCATAGAGGCATCATTCACAACTGCCAAAAGATGGAAACAACACAAGTGTCCATCACCGATGAATGGATAAACAAAATGTGGTATATGCATATGATGGAGTATGATTCAATAGCAAGAAGGAATAAAGCCCTGAAGCATGAAACAACATTGATGAACCTGGAGGACATTATGTTGAAGGAAATAAGTTATTCACAAAAGGACAAATGTTGTATGATCTCATTAATATGAACTAATTATTGTATGCACACTCACAGACAGAATCTAGAATATTGGTTACTAGATAGAATGAGGCTAGAGAATGGGGAGCCGTTCCTTAAATCTGCAGAATTTTTAATTAGCTTAAATTAAAATTAATTTAAATTTAAAATTAAAAATTAATTTTAATTGCACTTAAATGTTTGGAAATGGACAGAAGTAGCACATTATTTTGAATATAATTAACAGTGCTGAACTGTGTATGAATGTGATTGATAGTTTAAAATCATGTATGTCACCAGAAAGAAAGCCAGTTAAAGCATGGGACTGTATAACACAATAAATCTTGCAGTGGAAGATGACTGATTAACAGGATACATACAAAAATTTTCTTCCATGAACTAAAACAAATGTAAGAAATTATTACAAGGACTTGATTATATAGTGGTATATGGGAAAAATGCATCTATTGCAAACTACGCTCTATAGTTAACAGTAATATCTTAATATTCTTTCATCAACAGTAACAAACATACCACCATGAAAGACATCAGTGATAGGGGAGATAAACGGTATGGGATGTTTTTGGTTTTCTCTTTTTTCTTCTGGAGCAATGAAAATATTCTAAAATTGATTGTAATGTGTATCATCACATAGTTGTGATGTTGAGCCATTGATTGTATACTTAATATGGATGATATGTGTGATTATATCTCAAGAAAATTGCATAAAAAAAGACATTATGCGGTACCCACTGAGGCACCATATTATGGATCATATTATATGAATGGTCCACATTTAAAGAAAACAAAAAGGGTTTTCTCCTCAGCAGCTGATGGTCCAATGGCTTTCCTGGCCCTGAGCTGCTCTGGGAAACAGCTGCATTTTTACAGACAGTCCAACAGAGAATAAGAAAGAGTGGGAGGAAAGTCTGGGCCCCTCACAGTGTTTGCATTTCTTCTGGGTCTGGGAGATAGGTTAGCCACTGTTCCCTTTCATCATGCTCAAATGACCCAGAATGGTCCAGCCTCTTCACAATGCTGAGACTAAACCTGGTGGCACTGCTCTGCTCTTCAGCCATGCATTGAGCCACCAAGCCAGACTGCTGCTCTCCTAATAAGAAGGGGGAGCTAACAGTTACTGAACAGTTACTGGAGTCTCATTACTGACTCTTCAAGTTCTTTAGCTACTGCATCTAGTCTAATCATGATAGCAACTCTGCTAAATGCCAATAGACATGCTGAACATACTCTGGTGAAGCTAAGAGAACTTACCTGATGGACTGAACACAAGAAACATGGGCAGAACACGAGGCAGACACTAGTCTGCAGATATATACTGAGCATTCATGAGATAATGATTAAAGTATTACTAGTGTTGATTACCAGGCCCAGCAATGCCTCCCACACTGGGACTGGGATCCAGGCCTGAGGCTGAGAATTCAGCTCAGCTCTTGGGAATATTTATCTGCGTTGCTTAAAAAGACCTACAAGACCCACTTGCCAAATGCAGACATGGGATGTGCTTATTTCAATCCCAGATTGACACACTCAAGGGCTTCTCGTTCCAAGGCAGCAAATGCTGTAATTTATCTCCAAAATTATACATTCAAGCAAAATCCTTGGACTAACTGAAGTGGTCTGTACCTTCCTGCTATTACCACTCACTGCCATAGTGAGGGAGCAGCTGGGGCTTGAGAGGGAGTTTACCGTCCTTCTGGCCCATAGATCCATGCACTGGGCCAGGGAACGAGCTCCTTCCTGAGGGGCACTAGCCATACAATCTGCCAAGAGCAATCTTTCCCAAGACCCTCTTCTTGCTTCCATCAGCCACATCCCCACACCAGGCAAGTCTGTTCCTGGTAAACTAACCCCCATTGATGTATCTGTGGCATTTTAAATTTCAGGAAGCAGCTGATGCAAAATTAGGGGACTCATGGCACATATAAAGTGGCTGCATCACTTCCACTTCCTTTACTCTTTTTTTCCTGTGATATAATTGTAGCACATGGTACATGGACAGGCAGTTTATAGATTGTGTTTTCTTTACTTCTCTCTATGTACAGATGGCAGATGTTAGTCCTGAATCCAGTATATAATGGGGGAGTCTGACTTGTTGGGCTGCAGAGTCTGGCCTTCAGTTTCAACATTTCTCTGATGATGTTTTCACTCTAGGGGCAACATTTGGCATTTGAGTTGATACAGATGCTGAGAGTAATTAAGGATCTGGACAATATCTTCTTCCCATTCCATGCGTATAGACCCAGGTCAGACTTGAAGCAGCCATACCTGCAGTATTCTAGAGCGGCAGGAGGAGCTAAGCTCTGCAAACCCTTGTCTCTTCTGACCACCAAGGCTGGGGCTTCCTACAGCTCATCCTGTGGAACTCCTCATTGGGCAAGGAGGAGGGAGTTAAGGGGATTTGAAGAAGCCAGAGGGGTGGGCCCAGAGAGTGCCTGCTCCAGCTCATGGAGAACAGGGCATCCAAGAGGGACAGAGACTCTAAGAAAGAGGGAAAGACAGACCTTAATGAGGCAGAGAGAAGGTAGGAAAGAAAAAGACTCTCTTGCAGAAGGACCTCACAGGGAACACAAAGCGAAAAAAGAAACAGCAAGAGAAAGGGCAGAAAAGAGAACAAAGAGACATCAAAATGAAAGAGAAATGAGCCCTCATGGAGGGTGAAAGGTGGGGGCTGTACCCACAGAGGGAGCCTAGAATCATCTGATGACACCTGTGGCCACCAGGTGCTGGGTGTTCCCTGTGCACCAGACATGTTCTAAGTACTTTACATCTGTTATTTCAGAGTATCTGCCCAACAACCCTGTGAGGTAGATGCTATTGTAATCCCATTACATAGATAAGACCCAGTGAGGATTCACAGTGAGTGAGCAGCCAAGCCCAGGCTTGTGTGACACCCAAATCTGTGTACTGAGCAGCTGCAGCTACCTGCCATTCAGCCTACAGCTCCCTGTGGAGGCCATGGCCAACTGCTCCTTCCACCTTGATTCTCACTGGAAGTAGAAAACAGGGACTCCCCACTTTTATTTGAAAATGAGACTCACTTTTCTTCTCCCCATCCTCACCTCTCAGCCTACTATGTAATAGGCCCAGGTGAAGGAAGCTTAATTTTCCAGGCCTGGTCTCCACCCTGCTCTCTGTCTAGGAGCTTTTCCTCCCCAAAGTGGATCCTTCTTTGTGGCATGTTTATAGCCGCTGTAATGAGAAAAAAATGTGCCCCATGGGGGCAAAGGGAATGAAATGAATCTAATGTATTTAAAGATGAGACACCTCCTAATGCTCAGGAAGTGCAGTTTCTGCCCACCACCCCTTAGATTCAAGGGTTCACCTTTCCCATTCGGAAAAAGTTGCCCTCATGTGTCACTGATTCAGTGGGAGGGATAGTCTTGCTGGCCAGGCCAAGTGAGTGTGATAGTCAGACCTGGGTGTGGTTATGGGCACCAAGCTTGGCAAAGGAATACCTCTGCACAAAGAGAGAGACCCACTCTGTGGAGGATGAGCCAATTTGGGGCAGCCTCAGGCGTGGTGGGCTGATCCCCAGGATAGAAAGTGAAGCCACTCTGTACAACAGAGGGAGCAAAGTGGGCATCAGAGAGGCTGATGGGAGGTGACCAGCGGGCTTCACCGGCTGCTACTGGCAGGGCTCATCCATCCCTGCAATGCCTTCTTCTGCTTCCCCACCCTCAATTTCCAGTGACATTTCAAAAACATTTCACAAATGGACCACATTCTACACGTTTTTTTCCTGAATTTAAAAAAGGAAATGTCAACCTAACCAGATGAGAGTACAGCTGGTAACTGGGTTACAATTATTAGCATTTACTTTATGCACGTAGCCTCTGAGGTGCAGAGAGGTTATTTGGCTGATAAGCAGTAGACCTGGGATGTGAGCCTATGTTTGAGCCCATAATCCCAAACTGATTTTGGTTTCACCCTTCCTCACTGTCAAGCACTCAGTCATTCAGGGTCAGTAGAACAGCAAACAGTTATCCCTGAACAACTGAGCAGACAGCTAATGCTCCCAGGCCTTCCCCCATCCTCACCCCCCTACACCTTAGGAAAGATTCTGTGAGAGGTACTGAGAGAACCTCTCCTTGCCCCGTCCCCACCCCTTAAAAATCATCCAGCTATTAAGTGAGCCAGTTAAAGCAAGTCAGGAATCGTCAAGCTACCAAAGATACTGCTCAAGGGATGTATCTTTTTGTACACAATTGTTACAATTAGACTTGCCCCTAAGGCAACAGGGAGCCACAAAGGAAAGGCTTACAGAAACAATGAGCCGAGGCGGAAGCACTAGGGTGGGGTGAGGGCACTTCACTGCCCAGTGGCAGGCTCACAAGTTCCTGCCACTTTCCTACGAGTGGTAAGGGTGTCAGGGCCAGCCTCACATTTCACCTGGGCCCCTATGACCTCCTGTGTGTGAGGCCCCAGGCTAGGGACTGAAGCACATCTGGATTCAGAAATCCTCTGACACTGACAAAGGCACTCTGCCTGGGCTTCAACAGCTTCACGCACAATCTGGTGCCTTTCTCCCCATGTAAAAACACTATGCGCTGTCTTTTCTTGATGCTTTGTAAGCTGTTATTATTTTAGGTCCTATTTTGTTATTGGTCAATACATTGTAAAGTTCTCTTAATCCAGAGTTAGGCAAAACTTTTCTGTATAAGGTCAGATACTAAGTACTTCAGCTCTGCAGGCCATGCAGTCTCTGTAACAACTACTCAACTCTGCCATTATAGCATGAAAGCAGCCATCAATAAAACATAAAGAAATGGGCAAGGATGTATTCCAATAAAATTTATTTTCCAAAAGCAGGTGGTGAGCTAGATTTGGCTCAAGCCATAGTTTACAACCACTATCCTAGTCCATAGCTTGTCATATAATCTTTTAAAAATATATATATAACATAAAATTTGCTACTTCTACGCAATTTTATATAACTTAGCCATTTTTAAGTGCATAATTCCATGGCATAAATTATATTCGCAATGTCATACAAACTTCACCACTATCTACTTCCAAAATTTTTCATCATACCAAACAGAAACTCCATATCCATTCAGCAATAACTCCTTATCCTCCTCTCCCCTTGGCATCCAGTAATCTCTAATCTATTTTCTGTCTATAAATGTGCCTATTCTAGATATTTCATATAAGTGGAATCATACAATATCTGCCCTTTTGCGTCTGGCTTACTGCACCTTAATGTTTTCTAAGCTTATCCATATTGTAGCATGTATCAGAACTTTATTCCCTTTTATGGTTGATGAATACTCCACTGTATAGATATACCTCATTTTTATGGAAATTTGGTTTAATCACTTTTTGGCTATTATGAATAATCTTGCTAACAACATTATTTTACAAGTTTTTGTGTAGATCTATATTTTCAATTTTTTTAGTTATATACCTAGGACTAGAAATGCTGGGTCATATGGTAACTTTTTGTTTTTGTTTTTGAGGAACTGCCAAACTTTTTTCCACAGTGGCAGTACCATTTTTACATTCCTACCAGCAATGTATGAAGATCCCAATTTCTCCATATCCTTGTCAACAATTGTTATTTTCTGGTTTATTATTATTTTAGCCATACTAGTGGGTGTGAAGTGGTATCTCATGGTGGTTTTGATTTGCATTTTCCCTAATGACTAATGATATTGGCCATTTGTGTATCTTCTTTGGAGAAATGTCTGTTCAAGTTTTTTGGCCATTTTCCAATTGGGTTATTTGTCTTTTTGTTGGTTTAATTGATTATGTTTTTTTTGTGGGGTAGGTCATACCAAAGTTTTTCACTTTGATGTGATCAAAATTTTTTAGCTGTTCATTCATGGTTTGTGCTTTTTATATAACCCATCCACTCTATAATGTGCACTGAAGCCCAGACAGGGAGAGTGGTTCACTAAGGTCATGCAGCACAAGCAGCTTTATCCTTGTATAAGACACCAAGGCACCAACTTTGGGATCAAACAGCTTTGGCTTTGAATTTTGGCTCTGTCACCTGTTACCTATAATCTTGGGCAAGATTTTTATTTTTGTTTTTATTATTTACAGCCTTCCCTTCTCCTGGAGTTAATTGTTATCTCATTTTTTTTTTCATCTGCTTGGTTGTCCATCTATGAACCCATCACTAATTTATTCCACATATTCCAATACCTTGTTATATTCCCATCAATAACATTTCCTGTGTGCTCAAATACATTATCCCTTGCTGGAGACATCATTTCTGTAGGCTTCTGTCTCCTTGTTCCAATCTGGTCTGGCCTCTTTCCAGGCCTGAACTCTCATTTACTGTTATCCTACAGTTGCTGTTAGAATAAAATTGGTTTCCTCCTGATTTTGCTGGCAGACATCCTCTAGCGGCTCCCCAGGAAAGAAAACCATAGAAGTCATTTGAACCCCTGCATTCCTAAAAATGTCTTTATCTTCACCCTTGACTAACAGTTTAGGTAATCAATTTTAGGTTAAAATTTATTTTTCCATCAGAATTTTGAAAGTATTGTTCCACTAGCTGCCATATACCAGCATTGTTAATGAGATAGCCATTCTGATTACTAATCCTTTGAGTGTAGACTGTTGTATTGCTTCAGAAATTTTTAGAATCTTGTTTTTTATGCACCGAAGTTGCAGAATTTAAAAACAATGTGCTTTGATGTGAGTAATTTTTACACAAAGGGCTGGACACTTATGGCCTTGTAATCTGAGGATTATTCTTCTTTAGTTCTGCAAAGTACTCTTAAAAACTTTTTTCTTTGATAATTTTTCTCCCCTTCATTTTCTGTCTTCTTCCTTTCTGGAACTTCCATTAGCTGAAATGTGGGATTGGTGTTACTTTTATTACACCCCCCACCCCCACTCATTCTTTGTCTTTTATTTTATCTTCTGCAAGATTTCCTTGACTTTATCTTCCAGATCTTTTATTCTGTTTTTAAATTTTCTGCAACTCTTTTCAAATGATTTCATATAATCATCCAAAGTGTATATTCAGTGGTTCATAGTATCATCATATAGCTGTGCATTCATCATTACTATAGATTTTTAACATTTTCATTACTCAAAAAACAATAAAAATAAAATTAAAGTAAAAAAGGACAACCGAATTCCCATACCCCCCAACTCCCTATTGTTTATTTTTTGTCTTTTTTTTCTTACTCCTCTGTCCATACACTGGATAAAGGCAGTGTCAAACTCAAGGTATTCACAATCACACAGTCACACCTTAAAAAGCTCTATAGGTATTCCGTCATCTTCAAGAATCAAGGCTATTGGATTACAATTCAACAGTTTCAAGTATTGCCCTTTAGCTACTCCAATACACCAAAAACTAAAAAGGGATATCTACATACTGCATGAGAATAACCTCCAGAATGCTTCCTGACTCTATTTGAAATCTCTCAGCCACTGAAACTTTGTTTCATTTCTCTTTCCTCTTTTGGTCAAGAAGACTTTCTCACTCCCATGATGCCAGAGTCAGGCTCATCTCCAGGAGTTGTGTCCCACAGTGCCAGGGAGATTTATACCTGTGGGAATCCTGTCCCACATAGGGGGGAGGGCAATGAGTTCCCTTTTGAAGTTGGTTTACAGAGAGATGCCACACCTGAGCAACAAAAGAGGGTCTCTGGGGTGACTTTTAGGCATAATCGTTAAGTAGGTTCAGCTTCTTCTTTGTAGGAATAAGTTTCATAAGGGCAAGGCTCAAGATCAAGGGCCTGTTCCATCAAACTGGCAGTCCCCAATGCTTGTGAGAATATCAGGTCTTCCCCAGATGGGGAAGTTTAATACATTTTTTTTTTTCAGTCCCTCAAGGGCACTTTGCAAATACTTTTTAATCTTCTGCCTAGATTACTCTAGACGGTATCAGGACATCATACCAACTTGTACAAACCAACAAGATCTCACTCCCTATTTAAGGTTCCATGTAATTACGGTGTTTGAATAAGCTGCCCATATAAATTAAATTAGATAGTGTGCGACTGAAAATATAACTTTTGCACCAAATAAACATCTCTTCCTTTGGTCTCACACAGAAGTAGAAGTTTTAAAATACAGTCAATATCATCCTTTACCCTTTATTCTGACTTATCTTAGTCCTACCCAAATCAGCTTCATTCATATCTCTAATTGAAGTCTAATCACTTTTTCAGTGTTTTTAACAGTGTTGATTGGGATAATGCAGACTTTCATAGCTACAAAACTCTAGCTCTGAGTCTCACAGGTCACACAAATACCCAAAGTTCCAGGGACTGGCAAAGGTTATACACAGAGAGCTCAGCATCTCAGAATTTAGAAATAACAATGACAACTCCAGAATAGATGTGACTGCATAAGAGCTTACAATCTAGGAACCTTTATAATAGGCCTTCACCTGATAACCTATATTCCCGAATTCAATTCTCAGAGTTTCTGCAACCCTCTTTTAAGACCCCAAAGTTCTTGCCTATCTTCTGTTTATTTTTTTTTTTATGGAATCCTGTTTTTGTTTCATGGATACTTATATTTTTATCTCTTAAAGCTTTTTCTTCTGATCCCTGCATTATCTCTGTAGTCACCAGGGTGCATAAGGTAGAAATGGGGAATTAGGGATCTTAATACACCATGTAAAGACTTTAAACCACCACCCTGGTTTTCAGCTCTGCAGTTTACCTGCCCTCACCCCATGGTAATCTGTGCTTACAAGACCAAAGTTCTTCTTGCGCTTTGCAAGAGAATATGGCTCCCTTCTCATTCTTAGTGCCTTCTGCATCTGGGCTATAGATTTCTCTGTTTTGCTAAATCAATTACCATTCCTACATCCACTTTCCATCTTCTAAAAATTTGTTGAAATCACTCCTTTGCTACTTTCTCTTCTTCCAATCTTTTTGTCCTTGTGGGTTTCTTTAATTTTTTTAATTCTTGTAGTATCATTTTATTGGGTTTTCAGGAGAGAAGAGAAATGGATGCTTGTGTCCAATCCTCCATATTTAACATAGTTATTATTTTAATTTTTAAGGAACCTAATTTTTGCAAAATTTAAAAATTATTTAAAATTTTAAAGAACCTACTATTATTTTATTTTTTAAAGCCCTTTCGAACTTATAATCCAGGTGTCATAAAATAAAAATAATGAATTTGATTATATAAAAACTTCTTCTGCATGACAAAAGACAACTATGCAAAGTTAAAAGACAAATGACAAGTTCTGATACATGCTACAACATGAATGATCCTAGAAAACATTATGCTAAGTAAAATAAGCCAGACATAAAAGGACAAATACTGTATGATTGCATTTTTATGAAATATCTAGAATAACCAAATTCATAGAAACAAAATGTAGATTAGAGGTTACCAGGATCTTGGGGAAGGAAGAATGGGGAATTATTGCTTAATGGGTAAAGAGCTTCTGTTTGGGGTGATAAAAAAAATTTGATAATGAATAATGGTGATGATAGCACAACATATTAAGTGAAATTAATATCAATGAATTGTACACCTAAAAATGGCAAATTTTATGTTATACATATGTTACCATAATAAATTAGAAAAAAGAAGAGCAGACCCCACATGGGGAGGACACAGAAAACTCTCCAAACTAGCATTCAGAGGGGGGAAAAAGTAAGTTGTAGAAATGTATAAAAATACATTCAATAGATTTATGCATTTCATGGTATGTAAATTAAAAAGACAACTGACAAGGTAGGAAAATATTTCAATGTATATTATAGATAAAAAAAATTAGACATTGATACAAAAAAAACCCTAGTATTCCAATTTTTAAAATGGACAAGGATATGAAAAGAGGCCATAGAAAAGGAATTTAAATGACTATAAAGCCCATGGATAAATGCCAAATCTCACTCATAATCAGAGAAATGCAAATTAAAACTACTCTGAGATAGCATTATTTCACCTATCAGATTGGTAAAAATCCAAAAGTATGACAATCCATTTTGTTAATAAGGGTGTGGGGAGACAAGGCTTCTATTGTTGGCATTAGGCAAGTTTTTTAACCTCTTTGAAAATCAATTTTCTCACCTGTAAAATGGAGCCAATAATAGTGTCTATCTATTTTAAAAGGATTATTTTAGTAGGATTAAAAGCAATAATGCATATCAAGTGTCTCACCCACGCATAATACACACTTAATACATGCCACCTGTAATGGTTAAGTTCTGGTATCAAATTGGCCAAATGATGATGCCCAGTTGTCTGGTTAGGCAAGCACTAGTTTGACTATTGCTGCAAGGATTATTTTGTGGCTGGCTGATAAACCTGAAGGCTGATTTATGAAATCATCAGTCAGTTGACTGCAACTGTGTTTGATTACATCTGTGATCATCTAAGGGCATGCCTCCCAAGTGAGATAACCCAATCAGTTGAAGACTTTTAAGGGAGAAGAGAGACGTTTTCATTGTTTCTTCAGCTTGCAAGCCTCTCTTGTAGAGTTTGTCCAGACCCTACATTGGAACTTCCAGCTTCACAGCCTGCTTTACAGATTCTGGACTCTTGCATCCCCACAGTTGCATGAGACACCTTTAGGAATCTCATATATACAGATATCTCCTATTAGTTCTGTTTCTCTAGAGAACCCTAACTAATACACCATCTATTCATTTTATTATTGACATATATTTGATCACATCATTATAAACCTTCACTGATGATGCAACAAAGATAGGTTCAATGTCTTCCTAATTCTCCTGTGATCTCTCTGAGGACCTGGACCACATCTCTTATTTCTGTATTTCTCCCAGGGCTGGGCACAGTACAGGACAAACATAGCATGTGCTCACTAAACACCTGATTTTGAAGCCTAACAGTCCAGTCTTAGGTTAAATCTGTAATCTTGGGCTTGTTAGTCATTTTATCTTGGGTGTAGTTTCTAATTATGCTATCAAAATGGCTCAGCTCATAGCACAAGAGCATAGGTCAGCAGCTAAAACTAACAACTGGAATCCAGGCGCCAGGCAGGAGGACAGTGCTCTGGGGTTGAAGTGTAGCGAGTACCCCCATCAGCTGACAGCCTTATGAGAGATGGGATGCATCATCATTTCCAGGCCTGCCTATCATTGACCCCAGTCGTCAGTTTAAGGAAGTAACACCCAGACAGGGAGAGGTGTCTGGAGCCAGCACAGATACCACAATGAAAATTCCTGGGTCAAGGGTGGGGGAAGCTTCTGGTGCCACCTGAGATCATGTCTCAATGGCAGGTGCCCTTCCTGTCCTTCTGGGAAGTCTAAAAGGGAGGGAGAAGGCCGAGGAGCGGCACAGTGCTTTGATGTTATGTGCTTCTCAATAGGAGAAGAGTCCTTGACTTCCTGGCCATTTCAATGTTTAGGTTATCATCCTACTTTCTAATAACAATCTTTAGGCCTTGAAGATTAGAGATCCAAGGCCCCCACACAGCCTTTCCGCAGACTCACTGCCATTTCTTCTCCTTTGTTTCCCAGTAGCCCATGGTCCCTCTGATAACAAAGACAGAGGAGCCAGGAGGATGATGCTGGAATGAGGAGGGACCTCAAGAGGTCAGCTGGTCCTGTCCTCTGTCTTCAGGCCAAAGACTTTCTAAAGCAGTTGGCGCCCATGGACATTATGCCTGGCGTTATTAACAATATGACAACTGACTTTGTTCCTTTCTTTATGGTTGACAGAGAGTTGGCATACATATTGTCTCATTTGGATCACTGTGACCCTGCAATGTATGTGGGGCAAATATTCTTATTTTGGAGGATAAGACAAAGGCTGAGAGAAGCTAAGCCCCTGGCTATTCTCTCTTCTATTCCTAAATGCTATTCTCTTTATTAGCATTTATTCATTACAGTCAAAGTCCACATATTTTCTAAGTAACCAGTTCTGTATTTAAGTATTCAATGGTCAGTTACACACACACATACACATATACACAATTTCATCTATTTTTATTTAAATCCAGCTCCACTTGCTCATTCTTTCACAGCCACGGGGAACAACTGGTCAGGCTCTTTTCCTCCCAGGCTTGCATAGTCAAGGACAGCAAATGATTGATCTGGAAGCCAGGCTGCAAACTCAAATTCTCCTTCCCTTTCTGCTCAGCAAGGGTCTGTGGGATTAAAGGGAGGTGGGGGAGGGGCTTGGTCTGAGTTTTCCATGGGTGGAATGGGGAGAGGGGCAAGGCAGGGAGGTGGGACTATGCCTGCTCTGGAGATGTGACTTTTCTCTCATCTGCACTGAGAACACCGAAGAAAGCCCATCATCCTTCCCCTCTACCCACTCCCTGCAGGGCAGTGGTAGGGGTGGGGAAACAGAGGGCAACCTGCTGAGAAGTAACTGAAATAGGCAAGACCTGCTAGCCTCTCCAGGGGGAAGGATTTGTCATCTCAGGCTCAAGGTGAAAAACCTTTTTTCTAAGTCTTCAGATCTGAACTCTCCTGTCGCTTTGCAGACTTGCTCACTTGAGCACCTGAGGTCTGACAAAGCTGGCACAGGAGAATTACAGATCTGGCAAGTCTCTCTTTCCCAGGGGTTTAACTTTCACCTCAAGAAATACATGGAAGTCTCGGGCCACACAGAGAACATGAACTTCCTGAAGTGTGTGACTTTTGGCAGCCTCCATCTGAGTGGCAATGACAGTCTCAGGGCCGGCTGTAGGGAGCTAGAGATCTGAGATCAAGTCTCTCTTAAACCAGAGACTTTCCTGGAGGACCCTGGCTCAGAGACAGACCCCTTTGGCTACAACTTCTTTAGCAAAAACAAACAAACAAAAGGTTAAAACTACCCTGTGGCTGACAAGGTTGTTCTGAGAACATAATACAAGACAGGTCTCAGGGCTTTCAACTCTGATGCCACACTGTCTCCATCTGTCCTCTCCTTGGTCTCCCTGCCACCCTACCTTCCTGGTGGATTCAGTGTTTTTCCTTTCCTTGTAGTTCTGAGTCAGTGTCCTCCCTCCCTACCTGCCTATACTCACCCCCTGTCATGGTTAAATTCATGTATCAACTTGGCCAACTTATGGTATCCAGGTGTTTGGTTAAGCAAAGCACTGGTCTGATTATGACTGTGAGGCTATTTCATGGATTTAAATTTAAGTTGATTGCATCTATGGCTGATTACATCTACAATCAGCTCAGGAGATTGCCTTCAACAATGAGAGATGTCTCATCCAATCACTTGAGGGCCTTAAAAGGAGAAGTGATTACTTCAGCAGTCCGAAAGAAGAATTTTCATCTTCTACTTTAGCCAGCCAGCTTCTCCTGAGGAATTCATCGAAAACCTTCATTGGAAACATCCATTAGAATTCCCAGCTTGTGACCTGCACTATGGAATTTGGACTTGCCCATCCCCACAATCATATGAGCTAATTCCTATTTTAAAATCTCATGTTTACTCTCCCTTCCAGGTTATACCAGCATCTCTCCTCAATGTCTGCATGTACAAATCCCAATTCTAGTATCTTCCTATACCATGCCACCCCTAAACAGTGCTCCCCAACCCCCAAAATTCTCATAAGCAGTATTACCTATTAAATACCAGATGATATACTGGACACACTGCATAGCATTATTTTCTTTAACTTACAGTAACCCTAAGGTAGGTGTTGTCATTAGCCTCATTTTATAGATGAAGAAATTGAAACTCAGGTTAAGTATAACTGAAATTCAAACCCAGAGAGTCAGACTCCTCCTCCTTCTTTTGGCAAATTAATTCTACTCCTTGATGTCATCATTTTCACTTATCCTAAAATTTCCCTTCATCTACAAAGCCACCTGCAGCAAGCAGGAGGAGAGGATGTACCTCTTTTAGACAGTGGCACCCACACAGCTTTAACTGCCACTGGCTTCAAGGAAGTCAGACACCAATACTTGGATTGTGCTCAAGTGGACTTGTCCTCTCCCCTTCCCTTCCCACAGTCATTGATGTGCTCAGCTGATGCAAGCAACCTTTAATACTTGCAGAAGCAAATACAGCATGGAAAGTGAGATCTACCTCACATTAAACAAAGCATTTGAAAGCTAAATAAAAATGACCTTTGCTTTAGCCACTATTTGGGATTATGCGGGCTGGTGACTCAAAAGGACTGACTGATGCTTAATGATTTAATTAGAACCACAAACCATCAGGTTGGAAAGGCCCTCACATATAATGCACTCCAATTTCTCTGTATTACAGATGAGGACTCTGAGGCCTAGAGCAGGGCAGTGTGACATCCTCTAGGCCTCACAGCCTGAAAATGGCAGCCTGAATTGGGAGCCGGCTCAGATAACACATCAAATAGATGGATGGCAATAAAACATCATTTGGTGCTGAGTGTAGGGGCTAATTCTTGCCACCTCAGGTGGATACTGTTATTGTCATTTTGCCAGTGAGGAAACTGAGGCTCAAGGACATAACACCACTAAGTGGAAGAGCCCCAGGGGGAAATCCCTGATGGGTATTTCCAGCTTTCCCTATCACCTGACGTTTGACAAACGTGAACTGAGCTGTTATGTCTAGTACTATATAGAAACTGGATGCAGAGGTAAAAAGCATGGTCCATACTCTCTGGGAATTTCTGATCCAGGAAAACAGGAGGTGTCTGAACTAAGGTTTCTGCTCCCTCCCCACCCCAGCATTGAGAAGCATCAAGACTTTTCCCCCTACTAAGCACACAGAGAGGCTGCCCCCCAATGAGGAAGGCATTTGCCCTTGCTCAACCCAGAGAGTTCGCCACCAGAGAGAACTTTTTACATTCAAGAACTGTTGTTCAAGGACAGGGGCAGCACAAGCAATTACTGGAAGTGAAAACCCAAGCTCAAGCCTGGTTCTGCTCCACTCCCCCATGCTGGTTTTTATATGGTCAATAAAGTGGCTGTCTGATTCATGCTCTTGGCAGGCAGAGCTCAGGAATGAGTGTCCAGCTGGGAAGCCCGCCAGCCACCAGAGAGGAGAGGACTGAACGTCTTCACCATGTGGCTGGGTTTTATGCCCCAGCTAAGAGGTAGGGAGTGGGCTCCAGATGTGGCTCATCTGTAGGAGCACTTTCTTAAAAGCCCCTCTGCACTACTGAAGATGGAACTCCTTCAGCCAGCCATTCCCTGTCCTTAGGAGCTGATAAAAGGGCCATAAACGTTTCTGGTCCTGGGGACAAAATAAATAAAAGAGACCTTCCCTGCACTCCCTTGAAATGCCAGATGAATCCATTCAGGCAGATGCAATTTTCAGAGCAGCCTACTACTTTTACATGTGCTCAAACCACAATACAGGCACATGAGTGAGGGGCTTGATGACAGTGGCTTGATAATGCAAACACTGATATGACTACCTGCCCGCAGACACATAAATACACCACCATGCATCAAGTATCATATGTAGTTTGCCCTAGCCCTTCATTGCCTTACACTCTGGGCAAAGGATCCTAAATATCTCCTGCCCTCCATTCACCCCACTCCTGCCTCAGCCTGGGAGACTCTCCTCCACCCCCATTTCCACAGCTTCAAATCCTACCTCTTCCAAAACTTGAAGAAAGTCACTTATTCTATGAAGCCTTCCTTGATCCTCCCACCAAGAGATAGATGCTCATCCCTTTTCTGGAAATAGCATGATCTCTATTTGGTACTAATACATAACCTTCTCCTCAGGATTTGAGTTATTTATATAAATATCCATGCTCCCTGCTAATTCATAAGCTCCCCAGGGCAGGGTTCATGTCTAATTCATTTTGGGATTTCTCCCAGGGCCAAGTACAGTGCTGGGCACAGAGCAGGAGCTCAATAAATGTCCATTGAATGAAGTAACACAACATTCTTACAGGGTCCATGTACAAGGTACACAGGAGTGAAACAAAGTTTTCTGTCCTCTTAACCTGCTTCACTCCTTTCCCTGTTTACCTCTGGTTGCAGGGAAAAAGACCTTTTTTTCTTTGCAACTAAGCACTGAATTTCTATCAAATTTGTGCAATGGGAGGTGGTTGGCATTAGCAAAAAGGAAAAATGCTGTCTGGGATCCAGATGGAGGCTCCCTTCTTAAGACTTGAAAAGTAGGGCATATGCTCCCTCCTAAAAACTGAAGTGTCCACTACAGCCCTCTAGGGTTGGAGCAGAGACCCTGGAGAAGGGTGTGGGGGTTGGAAAAGGCCAAGAGGGAATGAGGAGCTGAGAGAAGAGACTCCCTGATGGAGCCATGGGGCAACAGAAATGTGTTTAGCCTCCATGTGTGCTCCTGAGAGTCTGACCCAAGGACCACACTTTTCTGGGAGCAGAAAATACCTGCACAGGCTTTTCTACTAGAAGGCAAAGGCTTCTTCATACCCTCAGCTCCCTGAACCCAGGGTACCTGTGGGTACCTGAGAGCTTTCTCCCACTCATGGAAATGTCACTGTAAAGAAATCCTTGCCTCTAAAACAAGACATATCATTTCTTTGCTTGGATGTTTAATGAAACAGTAAACATAATTAGGTTCTATATTTATATATCATAAACAGCTTTCATGTTTACAGCCTCTATAAACCGACCCCTTAAAATTGCTGATTACTCTCAGATTATGTTCATTTCCTTTATTTACAGGATTATTAGATGGAATCTCCAAGTTATAGGACTATTTGACTCATTCTTTCATCCACTCATGCATTTGCTACAGACTGAAATAAGGAGTTTGAATCTGGGTGAGGTTAGTTTAGGAGAAGGTTTGCTCAGACTAGATCAATTGGTCTTGTTGTGACATTCAAATTCCCAATTACAAAATGAAGTCTCTGTCTGGTACTATAACAGCCCCACCTACTCCCTTCACTAGCAGCCTTCTCATTTCCCTGGGATGGGTATAAGAAGGGAGGACAAAGCTGGAGGAGACATTTGCATGCAAGGCCCAAGGCAAAGAGATCTGGGAAGGGGGTATAGGCTGAAGATACCTTGTTACTTCTGCTTCTTGTATACATGGGGGAAGGAAAGCATAAGTAATTCAAAATGATATGGCCCAGCTAATCAAGGCTGTGGATTCAAGTTCTAGATATTCATTTGAGACAAATCCCCCATCCTGAGCCCCACCTTGCTTCGTGGCCATGACCCCATGACCCTACACTGCCATCTCACAAATGCATAGGCAGCTGGATAGAAGAGTGGGAGGCTTAAGACAAAGTACATCGTGATGCTAAGTTAACCAAGAGTAGACCCATAATTCTATTAGTTTAATAAAGATATATTCATACATACGGGGGAGACAGAATATTAGGTAGATAGATAGATAGATATACAGACAGATATTTAGTTAGATAGGCGGAAGCTACTGCTGTGCAGGTACTGTGTTAGGGCTCTCCCCAGCCTAGAAGCCCTCCCCAGCAGGGGGCTAGAGAGAGAGAAATTGTCTGGGTGCAGCTGTGCCTTGGGAAAAGCCTAATAAAAGGAGATAATGAAGTCTATGCTGCATAAACACTATTTCAGTTAGTCCTCCTAAATACTCTGTGGGATAGATACTGTTATCCCCATTTTATGGAATAGGAAGATGAAGCCTGGAGAAGGCTAAGTCATTTGTCTAATATCACATGGTGAGGAAAGGACAGGGCTGGGATTCATACTTAGGTCTGTTTGGGTTCAAACATGGGCTCCCTGTTACACCTGCTGCTCTGTAAACTCTGCCCTCACTGGCCCCATGTTCAAACTAAGTTAGTTCCATAGTCCTGACCAGTGATCCATATCATCTTAGAAGGAAAAGTGTCATGTCTTCTTCACTCCCTCTAAGCCAGGCCAGGCCAGCACACTCATACCTCTTCAGTGACCACAGAACAATCAAAGGTCATGATCTCTCTGCTCCATGATCCCAATGTGCCAACTCTTCAAAGTGCTCACTCTAAATGTCAGACTCAATCTGCACATCAGGCGTCTCTATCCTGGATCTGCTCTGCCACGCAGCTTCTGGTTCAATCCAACTCTCTGGCTAGGCGATTTCACTTTGTTTGGGTTGCTCAGATTACTGGCTCATGGAACTCATCCTGGTCTACTCCTAGCCAAGCAAACCTCTCTCTGGCCTGGCCTGGCCCCTACAAGAAAAAGTGAGTGGAGGCCAAACACTATCATTGATGCAAACACTATCATACCTGATATGTCAGAAATATCTTGCCGGACAATCATATGGGGTCACTCTGTGGGTCGCTGCTAAGATGTAAATCTTAAAGTCTTGGGGAATTCAAGGAGTTGGTGGAGGTAACTCCTCAAGGAGCCCAGATGTAGTTCCCCTTCATCTCCTTGAATTGCACTCCCATCCCCAGGCCTTGGCCCATCATGGGGAGTTAGCTTAAGTTCTTAACCTGGTTCTTATTTCACATGACCCCTTCCAGGCTGCTCTTCCAAGAGATTCTGAAACATGCTAGACTGTAGCATTTGAGTTGTCTTACATGTTGTTCCTTTGCATGAGTGGCTTTTTCTCCTCCTTCTCACCTAGCCAGCCTGACTCTTCTTTCAGGTCCTGGCTCAGATGTCACCTCCTCTGCACCCCTCTCCCACCTGCACTGGGTGTCTCTCTCTTATGCTTCTTTATCATCTAATAGTGCCCAACACAGCATCCATCGTGCTCTGTGGTCATTTACTTGTCCAGATTCCTTACCAGATTGTGATCCTGGAGGGCAGGGGATTCCTTGCCTCACTCATGCTGTATCCTCAGGGCCTGCACTCAGTAGGCGTGGGTGAACAACTGGTGAGGGAGGACCTAACTGAGGTCCCAGTGGGGACTCTGACCTTCGGAGGTCAGTTAAGTTTCTCCAGGGGAAGGCCCCAGACCCCAGGCGTAGAAGACATCCCCTGACCTGGACAGCCTCAGTCCCAATTTGTGGTTGTTTGTAAGGTCAGAGGAGCAGCTACTCAGGGCTGCCTTGGCCCCCAACTGGACTCACAGTTACAGTGCCCAGCTCCTGACAGTGAGCCAGGAATGCAACCTCTGATCACAACGCCCAGCCCATGGACACCATGATGTTTAGCAAAGAGCACAGACAGGTAAGAAGTGGCCACACACAAAAAATCCCTACCATTCAAAATAGAGACCTTAACTCTTCAGAATCCATGAAAAGAAGATGGTCATGCTGCATTAACCAAGCATCCTTAAAACAACCCACAAACAAAAAAAAAATACTTTCCTCAAAACAATCCACAAACAAAAAAATACTTCTATGAGCTAAATGTAAAACCAAGGCAGGGGTCGTTCATCCACATGAGAGATTTCACATTGAAGCAACAGTTCCTGGAAGAGAGGGGTCTGCTTTCTGACACTTGCAGTCAGAACTCTACTTGGCTTAGTGCTAGAAGAGAGAGTGGGAAGAGAAAGCCAGACTGCCTGGAACCTCACAGCAGGAGGAAGGAGGAGGAAGAGGGCAGGACTCTGTTTTTTTCCCAGTGAGGGGATCGAGGATCATGGCCTTACTTTGTTTTTATTTTTTTTCTCTCCAGCTTGGCTGTCCATTTCTCTAAAATCAATGCCAAAAGAAGGAGGTAAATGACAAAACTAGCTAGCACTCTGACAGTTAGTCTAGCACATATCTTTTCAGTATACTCATCCTTGCTTTTCTGAAATATTACACTCTTAATGCCTATGGCCAGTTTGCACATTCCTGTTTTAAATTCATTAAAAAGGAATCCACATAAACAGGAATCTGTGCCTGCCTGCATATTTTGGACTTCTAGCCTGAAGCCCCAAATTGTCTCTCCAAAGTTGTGGAAAAACTACTAGCAGTTGCATCCTTCCCTCTCCACCCCTAATGGAGATCTGGTTGTCTTGCCTCCTGCCTGGCTCCTTGACACTTGCTCACATAACTCTTGTGCATCCTTCTTGCCCCATCTTATCAAAAGGTGAGCTAGTATCATGCAGGCAGTATTCCTTTAACTTGGGCTTGCTCCTGTGCTTGTCAATTTATTTTCTTTTTTATAAAATTGTTCTCTGCGTTGGGTCAAAAAAATTGGATTCAAAGGTACTTATTTAGATGCATAAAATGCAGTAAGATAAATGATAGCAGAAGTGAGAAAATGAAGACAGAAAGAAAATAATGATAGGAAATGAGCAAGAGCCAAACCCCTATCACAAGATTCTGATGGATACCACAATTTGGTGCTGTGCCTCCTAAAAGCCAAAGGAAGATGGCAATATGACTAGTTAGTTACAAGATTCATAAAGATATCATCAAGTGCCCAAGAGAGCTTCTGTTGCTGAAGAGGCAATTCTACTCCAGCTTTGGGGAATGTGGTCTGCTTTTTACTTACATAAATATTAAAGGGGCATCTTTTAATCACCAGGCCTTTATGGTAGTCTCTGGGGGTAAAAACTCACACCAAGACTTGATCCCTTCCCTTAATCTCTATAAAAATCAAAATACCTTCCTAACCATGCTTGCCTTTGGGTGGTGAGGTTTTGACCAGAAGTGTGGGTAGTAGGGAGAACTTTTATTTCCCGCAAGGAATCTCTTCTGTCTTTGCTGTTCTCTTTCCTCAGCTTGCAACACCTGGCTCTTCATTTCCTTCCAAGAGGAGTACTCATCCTTTACAGCCCAACTCAAATGCCACCACCTCCAGGAAGCCTTCCCATTTATTTCCAGGCTGAATTAATTGTCCCCATAGCACATGACAAATTCCTCTATTTAACACATTTCATTCTTCCTTCTGGCACAGACTTTTCTGCTTTTCTTAGTGGCCTGTCTTATTCATATCTATAATCTCAAGGCATAGGGCCAGGCAAATAGCAGTAATCAATATATTTCTGCTTGTGTTGTATTAAATGTAATACAGGGGTAGGAAATTTAGAGGTCAAACACACGAAAGTTAATTTCATTCAGGACTAAGACAGCTCTGAATGGAGCTGGCAGGGATTCAGCACCAACAAATCAAACCTAGGTCCTAGCCTAGAGGTCCCACACACTCTCCTGCCACTCAGGTGGGTGACCTCTCAAAATTGTCCTAAACCAAAGGGTATGAATATTGATGTTTTTCTCCAACCTACAGACCAATGTGCTGTTTGTTCTGCTCCCTGCCATAAGAGGCATGTGAAAAAGAGACCTCCTCACGTCCACGGTGCAGTGCTATGTCAGAGAAACAGCTCTGGGCTCTGGAACTGGATGTGGAGTACAATTCAGCTCTTCTATTTAATGACTAATAGCTGTGTGTGTGCCTGAGGCAGCTCACTTCATCTCTCAGAACCTCAGTTTCTACATCTGTAAAGAGGGAGAATAAAATCTACCTCACTGAATTTTAGGAAAACTTAAGTCTTATAAGATGGATGAAATGGTTTATAATGAAACTTGGTTCCAGATAGGTGCAATATTTTTTTCCTTCTCCTTTTTTTTTTTTTGCCTTTATCTAGTGTTAGGGGCTTCTGCTGCTTACTTACCATGTGACTTTAGGTGAGTTGCTTAACCTAAAACCCAGTGTTCTCATCAGTGAATGGGCTGCTGAGGTAAATAAGATGATGCATGTGGTAAGTGTCCTGTCACCATCAGCTGACTTTATTACAGGGGGTCAGAACATACATGTGCAGCAGCATCATGACTCAGCCATTCACTCACTTATTCACAAATATATAGCCTGAGCCTCCTGGGTGCCACATTCTGTGCTATGTGCTAGAGACACGAATTATCATGATGTCATCTCTACCCTCAAAGGGGATGCAGTTTATACCTTTGTTGTCTTTAATTTTTGTACATTCCATGCTCCCCCTGGATACTCTTTGTCTTTTGGGGGTCTCATTTGGAAGGCACAACCAAGAAAGTAAGAAATGAGTCTGGGGAGTGGACCCATGCAGTGCCTGTGAGAGGCTGATGTATCACCCCCTTTGCCCAAAGGGATGTCCCATGGAATGTTCGAGATGTGCGCTATTTCCTCAGAGAAAGCCTGATCCATGACAATATCTGACCAGCACAGACTCTTTTTCTGAGGCCTCCATTGGTCCTGGAGGGAGGGCTGGGAAAAACTGGGCCTCTCGAGAAGGCTCCCTTCAGGTGCACGGGGAGGGTCTGCCTCCATGGTGAGACCTGACTGCAGCAGAGGCCTGTGATGACTCAGGGAAAGTTTTGGGAACAGAACCCCCAGGGTCTCTCCCATTAGGGGCAAAGACAGGTCTTCACCCACTCTGACAGGTCATGAAACCATTTCAGGAAGAACCAAGGGGCTACATGTACCAGATAACTCATCCCCAGGCACTGAGTGAGCCTCCTGCCACTGCCTGTGCAAGGACAGGGTGGGACAAGGAGCCTCAGTCACCATCAGTCAGATTTACACAATACAATATAAATCTTAACAGGATTAGTTTGGCTTGGTTCAATTTTGCATTACTAATTGCTCTCATAAAAACATCATTAGGATTCTGCATCAGAATCAGAAGGGCATAATTTTCCTATCAAGATCTAATTGTTATAGACAGTCATGAGTTGCTGTGATTTTTTTCAAGGCTGAGAGAGTAGAGTTAGTGGTTCTAAGTCAGACATCAGAAACAGTAAGCATAAAAACAAGCCCATGGATGCCCCTTCATAAGGTTCATAGCTGAACCAATACATCCTCTTGGGGACCTGGGAGAGGAGGAATCCTCTGTGGAATCTTCCCATCCCCAGCATGGGTTCTGAGTCCAGGGTAGCATGGCAGATTTTCAGCCTGGAGAAGAGAGACCACCGGGAGATGCTCCTGCCACCCTGGCCTGCCGCAGTGCTCCAAAGGGAAGCAGAGCTTGTGACAAGGGGAATAATCACTCAGAGAAGATAATGGGAAGTTTTATATGACATATTTCCAAGTATCCTGTTTTCTAAGTATCCCCCATCCCTGCTCAAATGCATTCAGTTTGCAACACTCAGGTGGGTCTTACTTTAAGAAAGCATGACACACAGACATCCAGACTTTCCTGAAACACCAACACGTATATGCTCTTACTAAAGGATTTACTTTGCAAAATGATTTGCTACAAGGTTTCTTCAAATAGTTTGGTCTCCCTTATAGGTATTTTAAGAGGAATTTGAATTATGAACTTTAACCTGCATGGAACTTAAACTTGCCCCAAACATGTCTATGGCATTAAACGAGTCCCCGGCATCAATCTTCAGGTTTTTTTGTGCTCTGCTATTGGCATGGTGACCACATTGTCTCTGGCTGCATGTCCTGCCTCTCCAGCCCACAGAAGACTCCTGTTCTCTCTGATGCAGCTATCGAAACGATTAGAGCTCTGCAAAGAGGAGGTGTTGAGTACACAGGTGATAGACTTAGAGAGAAAAGGGATGAGTTTAAATCTTCTGCATCTAGCCACAACCTGACTAATTTCTAAAAACATATTGTTTTACAAGTGGCTCCTCTATACCTCCCAGGAAACCTCTGGAATCAGGTAAGACACTGTGAGAAGAAAAAGTGGTCCTTATTTATCCTACATCAATTCAACGAACATTCCCTGAAGGGTTTTGATGGAATAGGCCCTCTGCTGGGGTCTCAGGCAACAGATGATAGATCCAATTCTGGTTCTGGGTACTGAATGCATTAAATGGTAAGATATCCAGGGATGAGACATGCAGAGACCGTGATGGGAACCAGAGAAGTCAGAGCCTGATGAATCAGGATAAAAATGCACTTTAGCCCTCAGAAAGCACCTCAGCATGGCCCCTGCAGCTCCCTCTCCCTCAGGGATTCTCTTTTTGACTGTGAGTCCTGCCGTAAGGTTAAGTGAGGCTCACTTGTGCTTTCCTGCTCTTCCTGTGCCCTGCCTCACTTCTGGGTAGATCCTCAGCTGGAAGCCCCAGTCCCCAAGCATAGATTCAAAGTTCTTCCAGAACTCACTGGAGAATACAGCTGCAGCAGAAGCAACAGTGTGAAATAAAACTTCAAATACACCCCCTCACACTGATATTTCCTGTTACCCCCCGACACTTTTCCTGATCCTGCTGACTAGACCTCTCAGGGAATGGATTTATGTCTCCCTAGTGGGACATCAGAGCATCAGAGTGACCCCCTAGCACAGCACTGTCCAGTAGAAATACAACACGTTGCAAATGAGAGCCACATGTGTGATTTAAATTTTTCTAGTACTCATTTTTTAAAGTAAAAAGAAACAGGTGAAATTAATTTTAACAATATCTGATTTAACCCAATATATAAAATATTATCATTTCAACATGTAATCAGTGTAAAAATGACTGAGATTTTATATCCTTCTTTTCATACTGTTTTCAAAATCTGTTGTATATTTTATGCTTAATAGCACATCTCAATTCGGACTAGCTAAGTTTCAAGTGCTCAATAGCACAGATGTCCAGCAACAACCACATTAGACAGGCAGCCCTGAAGTCAATGAAGTCTGAAGAACCAATGAAGTCTGAAGAGGAGGCTGAGAGGGAGCCAGCTTTAAAAAGGCATGGGGTCAGGAAGCAGGAATGACCAAGGAGCTTGTAGGACCAATGATGTGGACATCCTCAGGGGGAAAAAAGCATTTTCGTATTTCCCAATGTGGTAGATGACAATTCCCATGAGTCCCCAATCCAGACCCACCAAATGCTGTCTTTGTACCATGTAAACTGCCTAGAACTGTGTTGTTCAAAATAATAGCCATTAGTCACATGTGCCTATTTACATTTAAACTGAATTGAATTAAATTAAATTAAAAAGTCATTAACACAGCTGCATTAGACATATTTCAGGTGCTCAATAACCACATGCGGTAGGGGCTATTGTGTAGGACAACATTGGTATAATTCCATCATCACAGAAAGTTTTATTGGACAGCACTGGCTAGAACCTGTATCAACCTCTGGGAAATGTGGTGAGAAACCCCAAATTTCCTGAGATGAAGATGCAGCCACTTGTAGAATTGAGGTTTGTAACAAAATCTTCATTTATTTATAGAAAAATAAGGTCTTTTTACTTGCATAAGTGAATTTGTGCAATAAGATCATAAATTCTCTCAACTTTTAAGATATACTTCTCTTAACGCTTAGAGAATATTGTCTTGTATGGAAATTTGGAAAACAAGCTTTACCACTCACAAAGTAATGTGAGGATAAAGTGTTACAAACAAGGTCAAACACACAAACTGAGGCATGGCACACTGTCCTTCACCCCTCCCTTCCTTTTCTAGGGCTGCATGTGTCTGTGTTCCACCCCTTTTCCTCCAGTAATTTTGGAACAGGGAGTAGGCAGATTTCTACCTCCTTGAAAACAAAGGCCACATCCTGGTAACGTCGCCATCGCAGGGTGTGACATACTTTGGCCAAGCAGGACTCAATGAAAAGTCACATTGCAAACTGTTGAGTGAAGTGATAGAAGGAAACCATGTCATAGAAAGTAGAAAAAGCATAAAGATTTTTGGAAAAATAAAACCAGTTT